>JAQSVH010231015.1:0-12858 GCA_029448705.1 Adansonia digitata
TATGTTAGGCTAATGATTCATATATGGATTAAGGATAACAAGATGCATGGATATGGCATAAAATGCATGAGCAAGAGCTATCAAAATAATGAGGATTAAATGAGGTATTTTGCACATCAAAGAGGCATTAAGGCATCCAAATCTTAAACTAACACAACCCAAAGCCATAATAATGCATGATAATCCTAAAAGAGTGATGGAAACATGGAGAGCTCACTACAATGATAAAGATCCTGAAAAAGAAAAAATGAAAGTGATAAACTAAGAAGTTATACCAACAAAACTTTAGGTTTTGGCCAAATAGTTGGAGCAACAGAGATGACTTGAATTTCCCTCTTTTCCTTGTTGTTAATAAGCAAGAAAAAGAGAGAAATAATGATGTTTTGGTTCTAGTATGGATGAAGGTGATTTCAGAATGTATAATGGTTGGGAATGAGTGTTTTGGGGCTATTTTTGGGTGGTGAGTAAAGACCAATAGGATTCTAGTTTTCTTAATGTAGGAATATGTTTTGGAAGCTAAAAATGAGCTGGAATCTAACCTTTTTTAGCTAGGATATAAGTGGTCTATTTATACCAGCATTTTGAAGCCAATTTGGAGGTGTTTTTAGTCATTTCTTAATGAGGACAAAGCGATGTCAGCTTGGTGGCTTTAGAGGGGCTGTTGGGAGCAACTTGCTGCCAATGTGATGGATATAGGGTGGCTGGTTTAAATGCTGAAATGATTTTCTAGCAAATAAAGTGGCAGATGGTGGTCTTAGTCAACAAACTAGGGAATAGGGTGATCATGTGATATTGATCTTTTTGATCTAATTTAGACTTCAAAAAGATGTTTTGATTAGTTCAAAAGTCCAAGTTTGTTATTTGATATGGGTTTTGATCTTTTTGAATGCAAAGAAATGAGTTAAAATTGAGTTTTTGATTAATGGTGGATGAGTGAAAAATACCCTAACCATGGAAAATGGCTAGTATGTATCGACAAAATGTATCAATACATTTGGTCCAAAAACCTTGAATGTATTGATATAATGAATGTATCGATACATTTGGTCTAAAAACCCTGAATGTATCTATGCAATGAACATTGTATCGATACAATGATCATTGCACTGGTACTATGAACCATTGTATCGATATATGTTATGTATTAATACATTTCTTTACAGAATGCATGTTTTGGTCTTGGCATGGCCTAGTATCGATACATGAGCTCTTGTATCAATACAAAAGCTCATGTATCGATACATTTACATGTTGTATCGATACACATGGGGACATTTCAAAATTTTGGCATGTTGGAGCATTATATCGATACATGGGACCATGAATTGATATATTCAAGCAAAATTGTGAACTTTCTCATATCTTTTGTCCTCGAACATCTTAAACTATATCTTTTGATGCCATAACTTTGCATTTTCCTTTAATATGATCCATAGGCCTTCTTGACCTTTTCAAAATACTTTCTCTCATGTCTGTTTCCTAGATTGCTAAAAATTAGTCCTAAAAAAAAGGTGTCTATAGCTGCCACTCTTTGACTATTGCTAAGAATCAGGAGCAGGGCAAAGATCAATAGATACTATTTTGTCTAAGATGGAATGATGCTTCCCAGAACACTAGGGTGTTAGGTTTTCTAAGGTTTAACCCCTCTAGGAAAGTACCGAGTATCGTGGGTTTTTGATGTGGGTGTCACCAACTTGTGTAGACTTTGACTTAGGTGCCACCAATTTGTGTGGGCTTTAACTTAGATTAAGAGCCACCAGCTCGTGTAGGCTTTGACTTAGACTTGGGTACCCCCAGTTCGTGTGGGCTTTAACTTGGGTGTCGCCAACTTGTACAGGCTTTGACTCAGACTTGGGTGCCACCAGCTTTGTGGGCTTTGACTCGAGTGCTGCTAGCTTGAGCGGGCTTTGACTCAAACTTGGGTCCCACCAGCTCCTGTAGGCTTTAACTTGGTTGCCATCAACTTGTGTGGGCTTTGACTTGACTTAGACTTAGTTGCCACCAACTTATGTGGGCTTTGACTCAGACTTGGGTGCCACCAGCTCTTGTGAGCTTTGACTTAGGTGCCACTAGCTTAGACTGGTTTTGACTTAGACTAGGTGCCACTAGCTCGTGTGCGTTTTGACTCAGTGTCACTAGTTTGTGCAAGCTTTGACATACACTTGGGTGATCATCGCCCCTACTCACGTCCATGTCCTAGATTGCTAAAAATTAGCCCAAACAAAATAAGGAATCTACACATTGGATTCTCGTAACCATCTTCATTTCTTTATTGGGCATTACAACCATGTTCTATTTTTTAGGTACACGATATTGGAGCTTTGGTTTGGCAAGAAACACTTTTTCTCCACCATTTTCATTACAATCAAAGTTCACCTATCAAATGAGACAAACTTGGATTCTAATAAATATCTTCATTCTTTTTGTGATTGGGCACTGCATCATATTTTTCTCATTGAAATGCATGATATTTAGCTTTAGTTTGGAAAGAAAAGCTTTTCTTTTCACCATTTTTCATGGAATCAAAGATGTCCATCAAAAGAGAAAAACTTGGGTTCTCATAATAATCTTTATTTTTTTATGATTTAGCATGGCGATCATGTTCTCCTCATTGGGATACACGATATTGTAGCTTTGGTTTGGCAAGAAAAGCTTTCCCTCCACCATTTTCCTTACAATCAAAGTTCATCTATCAATTGAGACAACCTTTGATTCTTATAATAATCTTCATTTTTTGTGATTGGGCACCACATTCATGTTCTTCCAATTAGGATACATGATACTGTTGCTTTGGTTTGGCAAGAAAAGCTTTTCTATCCACATTTATCATAAAATCAAAGTTCATCCATCAAACGAGATAAACAGGGATTCTTGTATCCATCTCCATTTTTTATTGGGCACTACAATCATGTTCTCCTCTTTGCGTACAAGATATTGGAGCTTTGGTTTGGCAAGAAATGCTTTGTCTCTGCCATTTTCCTTACAATGAAAGTTCACATGTCAAACAAGGTAAAACTAGATTCTAATAATAATCTTCAATCTTTTTGTGATTGGGCATTACATCATGTTCTCCTCATTGAGATACATGATATTGATGCTTTGGTTTGGAAGGAAAAGCTTTTCTTTCCACCTTTTTCTCTAGAATCAAAGTTCGTTTATCCAACGAGACACACTTAGATTCTCATAACAATCTCCATTTTTTTCTGATTCAGCATGGCAATCATGTTCTCCACCATTTTCTTTACAATCAAAGTTCGCCTATCAAATGAGACAAACCTGGATTCTAATAATAATCTTCATTTTTTTCGTGATTTGGCACTTTTTCATTTTCTCCTCATTGAGATACATGATATTGATGCTTTGGTTTGGCAAGAAAAGCTTTTCTTTCTGCCATTTTCCCTGGAATCATAGTTCATCCATCAAACGAGACAAACTTGGATTCTCATTATCATCTCCATTTTTTTGTTATTGGCCATTGCAATCACATTATCCTCTTTGGGTACCCGATACTGGAGCATTGGTTCTGCAAGAAATGCTTTCTCTCCACCATTTTCCTTACAATCAAAGTTCACTCATCAATTAAGACTAACCTAGATTCTCATAATGATCTTAATCTTTTTTTTTATGATTAGGCACTACATCATGTTCTCCTTATTGAGATACATGATATTGATGCTTTGTTTTGGCAAGGAAAGCTTTTCTTTCTAGCATTTTCTCTAGAATCAAAGTTTGTCCGTCAAATGAAAGAAACTTGGATTCTCCTAATAATCTCCATTTTCTTGTTATTGGTGCACCGCAATCAATTTCTCCTTATTGGGATACATGATACTAGTGCTTTGGTTTGGTAATAAAAGCTTTCTCTCCACCATTTTCCTTACAATCAATGTTTATTTGTCAAATGATACAAACTTGGAGTCTCATAATAATCTTCATTCTTTTTGTGGTTGGCACTATAATCATGTTCTCTTTATTGGGATACATAATATAGATGCTTTCATTTGGCAGGAAAAGCTTTCCTCTCCACCACTTTCCTTACAATCCAAGTTTGTCTGTCAACTGAGACAATCGATGATTGTCATAATAGTCTCTATTTTTTTGTGATTAGGCACTACAATAATGTTCTACTTATTAAGACACATGATACTGATGCTTTGGTTTGGCAAGAAAAGCTTTTCTTTCCATATTTCCCATAGAATCAAAGTTCATCCATCAAATCACTTAAACTTGGATTCTTGTAACAATATCCATTTTTTTGTGAATCGATGCGATAATCATGTTCTCCTTATTGGGATACATGATATTGGTGATTTGGCTTTCCAAGAAAAGTTGTTCCCTCCACCATTTTCCTTATAATCAATGTTCATCCATCAATGGAGACAAACTTGGATTCTCGTAACAATCCTAAATCTTTTTGTGATTGCACACCCCAATCTTGTTCTCCTAATTTGGATACATGATACTAATGCTTTGGTTTGGCAAGAAAAGGTTTTCTTTCCACATTTTCCATAGAATCACCGTTCGTCCATCGAAAAAGACAAACTTGGATTGTTATAATAATCTCTATTGTTTTGGGATTCAGTACTACAATCAAGTTCTCCTTATTGGCATACATGATATTGGTGCTTTAGTTTGGCAGGAAACACTTTCTCTTAACCATTTTCCTTACAATCAAAGTTCATACATCAAACGAGACAAACCGATATTCTCATAATAATCTTTGTTCTTTTTGTGATTGGGCACTACATTATGTTCTCCTCATTAAGATACATGATGTTGAAGCTTTGGTTTGGTTTGGCAAGAAAAGCTTTTCTTTCCACCACTTTCCCTAGAGTTGAAATCTATACATCAAACAAGAAAAGCTAGGATTCTCATAATGATCTCCATTTTTTTGTTGTTGGGCTCTACAATCATGTTTTCCTTTTTGGGCACACAATATTGGTGCTTTGGTTTTCAATAAAAGCTTTTCTCTCTACCATTTTCTGTATAGTCAAAGTTCATCTGTCAAATAAGACAAACTTGGATTCTTGTAATAATCTTCATTTTTTTTTATGATTAGGCATTGCAATCATGTCCTCCTTATTAGGATACATGATACTGATTCTTTGGTTTGGCAAGAAAAGTTTTCTTTTCCACATTTTTCACAGACTCAAAATTCATTCGTTAAATGAGATAAACTTGGATTCGCTTAATAAGTGCCATTTTTTTGTGATTCAGCACCACAATCACATTGTCCTCATTAGGATACATGATTTTAGGGCTTTGGTTTGGCAAGAAAAGCTTTCTCTCCACCATTTTCCTTACAAGCAAAGTTCATCCGTTAACTAAGACAAACTTTAATTATTGTAATGATCTCCATATTTTTGTTATTGGCCACTATAATCACATTCTCCTCTTTAGGTATACAATACTAGAGCTTTGGTTTTGCAAGAAATACTTTCACTCCACCCTTTTCGACAAAGTTAGATTCTCATAATAATCTTTATTTTTTTTTGTGATTGGGTACTACATCATATTCTCCTCGTTGAGATACATGATATTGATGCTTTGCTTTGGCAAGGAAAGCTTTTCTTTCCACCATTTGTCCTAGAATCAAAGTTCGTCTATCAGATGAGATAAACTTGAATTCTTATAATAATCCCTATTTTCTTGTTATTGGGCACTACAATCATGTTCTTCTCATTGGGATACACGATATTGGTGCTTTGGTTTAGCAATAAAAGCTTTCTCTCCACCATTTTCCGTACAATCAAAGTTTATCTGTCAAATGAGACAAACTTGGATTCTTAAAATAATTTTCATTCTTTTTATGGTTGGGCACTATAATCATTTTATCCTTATTGTGGTACACAATATTGATGCTTTAGTTTGGCAGGAAAAGCTTTCCTTTCCACCATTTTCCTTATAATTAAAGTTTATTCGTTTATTGAAACAATCAACGATTCTTATAACAATCTCCATTTTTTTTATGATTGGGCACTACAACATGTTCTCCACATTAAGATACATGATATTGATGCTTTGGTTTGGTTTGGGAAGAAAAGCTTTTCTTGCAACCATTTTCCCTAAAATCAAAGTTCATCCATCAAACAAGACAAACTGGCATTCTTGTAATCATCTCTATTTTTTTTGTTATTAGGCATAACATCACGTTTTCATCTCTGGGTACATGATATTGGACTTTGTTTAGGCAAAAAATGCTTTCTCTCCAACATTTCCCTTATATCAAAATTCATCCGTCAAATAAGACAAACCCGGATTCTTATAACAACCTTTAATCTTTTTGTGATTGGGCTCTACATCATGTTCTCCTTATTGAGATACATGATATTGATGCTTTGGTCTGACAAGAAAAACTTTTCCTTCCACCATCTTCCCTAGAATCGAAGTTCATTTGTTAAATGAGACAAACTTGGATTCTTGGAATAATCTCTGATTTCTTGTTATTGGGCACTACAATCATGTTCTCCTCTATTCGTACACGATATTGGTGCTTTGGTTTGGCAATAAAAGCTTTTCTCTCCACCATTTTTCATATAAACAAAGTTCATTTGTCAAATGAGACAAGCTTGGATTCTCGTAATGATCTTCATTCTTTTTCGACTATGCATCGCAATCATGTTCTCCTCATTGGGATACATGATATTGATGCCTTGGTTTGGAAAGAAAAGCTTTCTTTTCCACATTTTCTATAAAATCAAAGTGCATCTATTAAATGAGACAAACTTGGATTGTCATAATAATCACCATTTTTTTGGGATTTGGCACTACAATCACGTTCTTCTTATTGTGATACATGATATTGGTGCTTTGGTTTAGAAGAAAAGCTTTCTCTCTACCATTTTCGTTACAATCAAAGGTCATCTATCAAATGAGATGAATATCAATTCTAATAATAATATTTATTATTTTTTTGGTTGGCACTACAATTATTTCTCCTTAACGGATACACAATATTGACACTTTTGTTTGGCAGAAAAAGCTTTCCTTTCCACTATTTTCCTTAGAATCAAAGTTTATCCATCAGATGAGACAAACTTGGATTCTGATAATAATCTTTATTCTTTTTGTGATTGGGGTTCTACACCATGCTCCCCTTATTGAGATACATGATATTGATGCTTTGGTTTGGCAAGAAAAGCTTCTCTTTCCATAATTTCCCTAGAATCAAAGTTCATCTGTCAAACAAGGCAAATTTGGCTTCCTGTAATCATCTCCATTTTTTTTTTGTTATTGGGCACTGCAACCACATTCTCCTCCTGGGTACACAATATTGGTGCTTTGGCTTGGCAATAAAAGCTTTTCTCTCCACCATTTTCCTTATTATGAAAGTTCATCCATTAAATGAGATAAACCAGGTTCTCGTAATAATATTCACTTTTTTGTGATTGGGCACCACAGTCATGTTCTCCTTTTTGGCATACATGATACTAATGCTTTGGTTTGGCAAGAAAAGCCATTCTTTCCAGATTTTCCATAGAATCAAAATTCATCCATTAAATGAGAAAAACTTGGATTCTCGTAATAATCTCCATTTTTTTAAATTGGCATGACAATCATGTTCTCCACATTGGGATACATTATATTGCTACTTTGGCCTTTTAGGAAAACCTTTTCCCTCCACCATTTTCCTTAGAATCAAAGTTCATCCGTCATCTGATAAAAATGACGATTCTCATAATAATCTACATTCTTTTTGTGATTGGCATGACAATGATGTTCTACTCATTAGGATACACGATATTGTTGCTTTAATTTTGCTAGAAAAGCTTTTCACTCCATCATTCTCCTTGTAATCAAAGTTTGTCCATCAAGTGAGACAAACTTGGATTCTAGTAATAATCTTCATTCTTTTATGATTAGGCACAACAATGTGTTCTCTTCATTGGGACACATGATACTATTGCTTTGGTTTGGCAAGAAAAGCTTTTCTTTCCATATTTTCCATAGAATTAAGTTCATCCGTCAAATGAGATAAACTTGGATTCTAGTAATAATCTCTAAATTTTTGTTATTGGGCACTACAATCACGTTCTCCTCTTTGGGTACATGATATTGGTGCTTTGGTTTGATAATAAAAGCTTATTTGTCCACCATTTTCCTTATAACCAAAGTTCATCTGTTAAATAAGACAAACTTAGATTCTAGTAATAATCTTCATGTTTTTATGAATGGGCACCATAATCATGTTCTCCTCATTGGGATACATGATATTGATGCTTTGGTTTGCCAAGAAAATCTTTTCTTCCCACATTTTTCATAAAAAGTTCATCCATCAAATGAGACAAACTTGGATTCTCATAATAATCTCCATTTTATTGCTATTCAGCACTTCAGTCACATTCTCCTTATTGGTATACATGATATTTATGCTTTGGTTTGGCAAGAAAAGCTTTCTCTCTACCATTTTCTTTACAATCAAAGTTCGTCCATCAAATAAGACAAACTTGGATTCTCATAATAATTCCATTTTTTTGTGATTCAGCATGGCAATCATGTTCTCCTCATTGGGATACACGATATTGATGTTTTGGTTTGGCAAGAAAAGCTTTCCCTCAACCATTTTCCTTACAATCAAAGTTTGTCCATCAAATGAGATAACCTTGGATTCTCATAATAATCTTTATTCTTTTTATGATTGGGCACTTCATCATTTACCCTTTATTGAGAAAAATGATACTGATGCTTTGGTGTGGTAGGAAAAGCTTTTCCTTCTGCCCTTATCGCTAGAATCAAAGTTTGTCCTTCAAATGAGACAAACTTGGATTCTGATAATCATCTCTGTTTTCTTTGTTATTAGCCACTACAATCACGTTATCTTCTTTGGGTACACGATCTTTGAGCTTTGGTTTTGCAAGAAAAAGTTTCCCTCCACCATTTTCCTTAAAATCAAAGTTCGTCCATCAAAAGGGACAACCTTGGATTCTCATAATAATCTTCATTTCTTTCGTGATTAGGTACACCAACCATGTTCTCCTCATTGGGATACACGATATTGTTGCTTTGGTTTGGCAAGAAAAGCTTTTCTTTCCACATTTACTATAAAAATTAAAGCTCATCCATCAAATAAGACAAACTGGGATTCTCGTAACCATCTCCATTTTTTTTATTGGGCACTACAATCATGATCTTCTTTTTGGGTACATGATATTTAAGCTTTTGTTTTGCAAGAAATGTTTTTTCTTGACCATTTTCCTTTCAACCAAAGTTTGCCCATCAAATGAGACAAACTTGGATTCTAATAATAACCTTTATTCTTTTTGTGATTAACCACTGCATCATGTTCTCATCATTGAGATACATGGTATTGATGCTTTGCTTTGGCAAGAAAACTTTTCTTTCCACCATTTTCCCTCAAATCAAAGTTTGTCCATCAAACGCGACAAACTTGGATTCTCATAATATCTCTATTTTCTTATTATTGGGCACTCCAATCACGCTCTCCTTACTGGGAGACACAATATTGGTGCTTTGGTTTAGCAAAAAAAGCTTTGTCTCCGACATTTTCCTTACAATCAAAGTTCATTTGTCAAATGAGACAAACTTGGATTCTCATAATAATCTTCATTCTTTTTATGGTTAGGCACCACAATCATGTTCTCCTTATTGGGATACCCAATATTGATGCTTTTGTTTAGCAAGAAAAGCTTTCCTTTTAACCATTTTCCTTACTATTAAAATTTGTCCGTCAATTGAGATAATCGATGATTCTCATAATAATCTGCTTTTTTTTTTTATGTTTAGGCACTATAATCATGTTCTACTTATTAGGATACATGACACTGATGCATTGGTTTGGCAAGAAAAGCTTTTCTTTCCACATCTTTCATAGAATCAAAGTTCATCCATCAAATGAGCAAACTTAGATTCTCGTAACAATCTCTATTTTTTTTGGAATCAGTATGACAATCATGTTCTCCTCATTGAGATACTTGATGTTGGTGCTTTGGCTTTCCAAGAAAAGCTTTTCCCCCCACCATTTTCGTTATAATCAAAGTTCATCCGTCAATTGAAACAAGCATGGATTCTTGTAATAATCTTTATTCATTTTGTGATTAGGCGCCCCAATTATGTTCTCTCTTTAGGATGCATGATACTGATGCATTGATTTTGCAAGAAAAGCTTTTCTTTCCATATTTTCCATAGAATCAATGTTCGTCTGATAAGCAAAACAAACTTTTGGATTCTCTCATAAGAATATCCATTGTTTTGTGATTCGGCACTACAATCACGTTCTCCTCATTGGTATACATGATACTGGTGCTTTGGTTTGGCAGGAAACGCTTTCTCTTCACCATTTTCCTTACAATCCAAGTTTGTCCATCAAATGAGGCAAACCTAGATTCTCATAATAATCTTCATTGTTTTTATGATTGGCCACTACATCATGTTCTCCTCATTGAGATACATGATATTGAAGTTTTGGTTTGGTTTGGAAAGAAAAGCTTTTTTTTCCACCATTTTCCCTAGAATCAAAGTTCGTCCATCAAATAAGACAAACTAACATTCTCATAATCATCTCCATTTTTTTGTTGTTGGCCACTATAATCACGGTCTCCACTTTGGGTACTCGATATTGGAATTTGGTTAGGCAAAAAACATTTTCCCTGTGACATTTTCCTTACAATCAAAATTCATCTGTCAAACGAGACAAACTTGGATTCTCATAACAACCTTTAATCTTTTTGTGATTGGGCTCTACATCATGTTCTCCTCATTAACATACATGATATTAATGCTTTGGTTTGACAAGAAAAGCTTTTTTTTCCACCATTTTCTCTAGAATTGATGTTCATTCATCAAACAAGACAAACTTGGATTCTTGAAATAATATCTATTTTTTTGTTATTGGGCACTACAATCACGTTCTCCTCTTTGGGTACACAATATTGGTGCTTTGGTTTGGCAATAAGAGCTTTCCATTCCACCACTTTCCTTATAATCAAAGTTCATCCGTCAAATGAGACAAACTTGGATTCTCGTAATAATCTTTATTTTTTTTGTGATTAGGCATGGCACCCTCATCTAGATACATGATACTAATGCTTTGATTTGCCAAGAAAAGCTTTTTTTTTCACATTTTCCATAAAATCAAAGTTCATTCATCTAACAAGATAAACTTGGATTCTCGTAATAATCTTTATTTTTTTGTGATTAGGCACTGCAATCATGTTCTCCTTGTTAGGATACATGATACAGATGCTTTGGTTTGGCAAGAAAGTTTTTCCTTTCCACATTTTCCATAAAATCAAAGTTCATTCATCAAACAAGATAAACTTGGATTCTCGTAATAATCTTCATTTTTTTTGTGATTAGGCACCGCAATCATGTTCACCTCATTAGGATACATGATATAGATGCTTTGGTTCGGCAAAAAAATCTTTCCTTTCCACATTTTCTATAAATCAAAGTTCATCCATCGAATGAGACAAACTTAGATTCTCATAATAATTACCATTTTTTTTGTGATTTGGCACTACAATCACATTCTCCTAATTGGGATACATGATATTACTGCTTTAGTTTTGCAAGAAAAGCTTTATCTTCACCCTTTTCCTTGCAATCAAAGTTCATCTATCAAGAAAGACAAACTTGGATTCTCAAAATAGTTTTCATTCTTTTTGTGATTGGGTACTACAATTATGTTCTCCTTATTGGGATACACAATATTGATGCTTTCATTTGGCAGGAAAAGCTTTCCTTTCCACTATTTTCCTTCTAATCAAAGTTTATCCACCAAATGAGACAAACCTGGATTCTTATAATAATCTTCATTCTTTTCATGATTGGGCTATGCACCATGTTCCTGTTATTAAGATACATGATATTGACGCTTTGGTTTGGCAAGAAAAGCTTTTCTTTCCACCATTTTCTCTAGAATCAGAGTTCATCCGTCAAACGAGACAAACTTTTTTCTTGTAATAGTCTCCATTTTTTTGTTATTGGGCACTACAATCACGTTCTCCACTTTACATACACGATATTAGTGCTTTGGTTTGGCAATAAAAGTTTTTCTCTCCACCATTTTCCTTATAATCAATGTTCATCCATCAAATGAGACAAACTTGGATTCCTGTAATAATCTTTATTTTTTTGTGATTGGGTATTGCACCCTCATGGGATACACAATATTGATGCTTTGGTTTGCCAAGAAAAGCTTTTCTTTCCACATTTCCATAAAATCAAAGTTTGTCCGTCAAACGAGACAAATTGGGATTCTCGTAATCATCTCCATTTTTTTGTTATTGTGCACTACAATCATGTTCTCCTCTTTGGTACACAATATTGGAGCTTTGGTTTCGCAAGAAACACTTTTTCTCCACCATTTTTTCTACAATCAAAGTTCGTCCGTCAAATCAGACAAACCTATATTCTCATAATAATCTGCATTCTTTTTGTGATTGGGCACTACATTATATTCTCCTCGTTGAGATACATGATATTGACACTTTGGTTTGGCAAGAAAAGCTTTTCTTTCCACCAGTTTCTCTAGAATCAAAGTTCGTCCGTCAAATGAGACAAGCTTGGATTCATGTAATAGTCTCCATTTTTTTGTTATTGGGCACTACAACCATGTTCTCTATTTTACATACACATATTAGTGCTTTAGTTTGGCAATAAAAGTTTTTGTCTCCACCATTTTCCTTATAATCAAAGTTCATCCATCAAATGAGACAAGCTTGGATTCCTGTAATAATCTTTATTTTTTTTGTGATTGGCCATTGCACCCTTATGGGATACACAATATTGATGCTTTGGTTTGCCAAGAAAAGCTTTACTTTCTACATTTCCATAAAATCAAAGTTTGTCCGTCAAACGAGACAAATTGGGATTCTCGTAATCATCTCCATTTTTTTGTTA
>JAQSVH010231026.1:0-12855 GCA_029448705.1 Adansonia digitata
GGGGGGAGATGTCCCTTCACCCGCTAAACATGTTTATTTAGCTAAATTTAGTGGGAAATTAACTCGCTAATGACAAAATTAATTATAAATAGTTAAGTAGATTAGATTAGATGCTTTGGGAAATTTAATTTTGACTCAAAAAGAGTTCACCAAAAATCATTGTGATAGGAACTAGTCGTTTTCAGTTACCTGTTTTGCTTACTTCAACTTCTTTTTTTCATAATTTTCCCCACTTTTCTTTTTTCTTTCACATATGTTTCACAATCATCTGAAAATTAATGTGGTGATTTAAAATGAATTTTTGGGCAGAAATTTTTTTTCATGAATTGAGATAAATAATAGGTTTAAATGCTCAAAATTTAACTCGAACTCGATGTCTTTTTAATTTTATATTTTTGTTAGATCAAAAATTGACTTAATTTTTTTTTCTTTTGTTTGTATAATGTGACCTTGAAAAAATAATTAAGCTATCTGCTGATCTAATGATTATTTAACTCTATTCGATTCTCGATCCGAATTTTAAATACTATTAAAAATGAAATATTAAAAAAAAAACTTGTTCTATGTATATATATTAACATGTCGGAAACAATGAAATAGATTAATAAAATTGCAAGGATATTAGAATGATATTGGTATATTATGCAAAGAGGGTAATCTAGCAATGATGAATGGTAATTTTCTTTTTTTACAAAAGATTTTAAAGTTTACAAATAATTTGAAGATTAGAATTTCTGTAAATGATATTTTTTTACGAGGTTAAAGTTTAAGAAGAATTCAAAAAATAATATTTTACGTAAACTGATACTCGAATTTTAAATTTACAAGAATTTATTTTCTAAAAAAAAAAAATTGGGTAAACCATTTGCACCGCATGGAGACTCAAACTCAATGGCATTTGAAGTTACAGTCATTCAAGTCATGACCGTTAATGTACTTAAGTGGAAAAGTGGCTTGGCAAAATACACATTTGACTGCCTTTGGGCTCTCCCTAAATTGGTTTTTATTTTGGTATATGATAACAGCAACTTAAAAGAAAAGTGGCAATGAATCTAAAACTTAAAACTATCTATTGATATAATTATTTTTAAAATTTAATATCGAGTCATCTTAAAATTAAATCTTAATGTTTATAATTTTTTATTATTTTCAAATAAATTCAAAATTTAATTAATTAATTCGTACAATTATCTTTAAAACTTAATATCAAAAGAGTTTAAAATTAAATGTATCGTTTATAATCTTTTTTTTTTAATTTTCAAATTACGATCTTTTTATTTTTTTATTTTTTTTAAAAATGACAATACCATTTGGATATTTTCCATAGATTTAACTCTCTCTTGCATGCCCACCATGATTAATAATAAGCACTACCACCAAAAAAAAAAAAAAAGGTCATGGTAACTCATTTCTTAAGCATAAAATAATTAGCAACCATGAGTTATTTTAGTTTCCAAAGAAAACTGTTTCATTTTAATTATAATTTCTATTTATACATATAATTTTATAAAATATAACACAATGATATAAAATTTAATTGCCTTTCATTTCATGTACCTACTTTTGCCAACTTTTTTCCATTTTTTACTTTCATAAATATTTTTAATATATTTTACATATACTCAACTTCATGAAGTAAAGTATTTCTTCCACCAAACACTTGAAACATCAAGTGGTTGATGGAGATAAGATTTATGAGATGACAATACTTTCAAATATATGCGTTTCATTGTGCATATCAGGGTTTTTAAGATTTTGGTGATTTACTGCCCAAAATGCTGATATCAGATTTTGACATTTTGATTCAACTGAGAAAAAAATCATTAATTGGATACCACTTATATAATATTTTTGTCTGTAGGAGCTTGCTGAAAGAGCCCTAATTTTCTTGATCAATAATCTGTATGGGGTTTGCCAAATTTGTGACTATGTATTGTAGTTTATATTTTTCTTAAGTAACAATTATAGAAATATAAATATCATAAATTATTAAATATATTAAAATTTTAAATACGAATATTATATATATAAAATATATTATATTAATTGTTTTTATACTTATAATATTTACCATATTTAAAATTATTAAATTCATCACTTTATCATCAAGACACTTTGTTTCTTTTATCATTGTTGTCAGTTCAAATCTATAAATTTATCAGATCGTATGCTATAATTTGGTGCAATGTTTTTGTTTGTTGGTAAGTGAATCCAATCTTTCGTTACAAGTGATTTATTTAGGATTTGTTACAATATACTATCACTTTTTGACAGTATAATTTCACAATTTTTTTTAAATCTCCAATGAAAAGAATCATTGAAATACTCTAAATTTACTTGGCGTATTTTATGTTGATGATTGATGTTATGGCAATCATGGCCTGTAAGCTTGTAGATATGGAAGTGCCAGTGATTTACAATTCATTTATGACTACTACCATGATGTAGTTAATGGAAGCTTTGCGGTTCATTTGTCATGATGCTTTCTTCTATGATGACAATTCTTTGATTTTCTTGTCACTTTCTTATCATGTCTGTAATCAATTTTCTTTTTCTTACATATACATATATATATACATCTATTTTTTTTATATTTATATGAATAATTTGATTAACAGTTGTAATCAAACAAGTAAACGTTAATGGTTAGATGATCTATGTTTTGTCTTTTCAAAATAAAAATGCCAGGCTACTCAATAACATGTTCTTTGAATAGAAATTGATCATCTAGCATTGGAGTTAAAAGTAGAAAGTTTTGAATTAAAAAGGGCTTAAACTTTAAAAGTTAAATATTTTTCAATGAGAAAAACCAATGTGAAAAGGGCTTATTTTTTGTCAAAGGATCATTTAATAACTGAGACAAGCACGCCGAGGCTATGAAACAACGATCCTAAAAGATCTGTTTGCCACTCCTATATATGTCTTAACAGAAAACTCAGACAGCAGCTTTTAAAAAATAAATATATATATATATATTTCTTCTTGGTTTTGTTCTGTTCTTGTTTGCTTAAAAACACTGTCAAAGGAAGCAAGCAAAGCGACCCTTTTCTGGTTTCCTAGTTAGTAGTTGGTTCCACCATTTTTTTTTGGCTTTTCTCAGGTGCTGCTTTTCAGTGGCACATCTCGTTTTTCTCAAGAAAAAAAGGAGTTGTTTGTTTATCTCTTCTTCAAGAGAAGGAAATTAAAGAAAAGGTTTTTATTGCTTGTTCGATTTTTAAGTGTTAAAAAGAAATTATTTTTTGATTGTTTAGGTTAATCCTGAGGGAAAAAAAGGGTTTTTTAGCTGGCTTTTTGAAGGATAATTAAGGCACTGCCAACCTTCGAATTATGATTTTTTTTTTTCAGAGTTGGGATTCTTCTGTCTGCATCTATAAATTAAAGCTGTAACAGCCACCCAAAAACTGTGGTTTCTTGGCCTTAAAGGCAAAAGAAAAAAAGAAAAGAAAAGAAAAGAGATAAACACACAATCTCTCTAGCTTTCTCTCTTGTTCTTTCTTTGAGATCAGTTAAAGAAGCTAAAGCTGATTTGTGGGTAGTCTCACATTTGTGAAGAATCTGTTTTTTCATAGTCTACTTCTATATTATAAATCATTGCCAATTGGCCTCCCTGGAGTAAGGTATAGCATGGTCAAATATTTGAGGTTCATGTTAAAAAATTATTTGCTTTTGGGTAGTGGGATTGGTTTCATTTGTGTTCTGTGTCTTGTGTTTGATCCTTTAGAGAAGTGAAAGCAATGTCAGGACAGAAACAGGCTGAGGAAGCCATTGTTACAAGCTTTAATGAGACAACTGAACATGAAGAAAAAGACGAAGAGAAAGAAGATCATTCAATTTTCAGTGTTAAAAGCCTTCTTTGGCATGGTGGTTCTGTTTATGATGCCTGGTTTAGCTGTGCTTCAAATCAGGTACTAAAATTCCCAACTCAAAGTTGTAATCAGAGCATAGTGTAAACACTGATTATTTTTTTTTTCTTTTAAAACTGATAAAGATTCTAACTTTTTCATTTTGTTTTGGTGGTGGGGTTTTGCAGGTGGCTCAAGTTCTGCTCACACTACCATATTCTTTCTCTCAAATGGGGATGCTTTCAGGGATTATTCTGCAGATTTTTTATGGTCTTCTTGGAAGCTGGACTGCTTATCTCATCAGTGTTCTTTATGTTGAGTACCGAAGCAGAAAGGAGAAAGAGAATGTCAGCTTCAAGAACCATGTCATACAGGTTAGCTTTTCAAGATCAAATAGTCCCTTTAAAAAATATACTTAAAAAACCCCAAATATTCTAAAAAATGTGTAGTTTTTTCTTTAAAATGCAGTGGTTTGAAGTGTTAGATGGTCTATTGGGACCTTACTGGAAAGCTGTTGGATTGGCTTTTAACTGCACTTTTCTGCTCTTTGGATCTGTCATTCAGCTTATAGCTTGTGCCAGGTTCCCATATCTTTAATTTTTTTCCCTGAACTTTTTTTCCCATTAAATTCTCAAACTTTGATGGTTTAATCAACTGATTTTTCTGAGTTTCTTTGTGAGTTAATTACAGCAACATATATTACATAAATGACAAGTTAGACAAGAGGACATGGACTTATATCTTTGGAGCTTGTTGTGCCACAACAGTTTTTATCCCTTCATTTCATAACTATAGAATCTGGTCTTTTCTGGGGCTTGCCATGACCACTTACACTGCATGGTATTTAACCATTGCAGCCCTTGTCCAGGGCCAGGTAAAAAACAAAGGAATGGGTCTTCTGATCTTTCCTCAGTTTTTGGTTTAATCTTTAAATTGTTTTTACCTTATCTTTTTACAGGTGGAAGGTGTAACTCACCAAGGTCCAACTAAGTTGGTTCTGTACTTCACTGGCGCCACCAATATCCTCTATACTTTCGGCGGACATGCTGTCACAGTGTAGGTGTTATTATTATTACTACAGTTCCAAAAAATAAATAAATAATTTTTGCTTGATTTTGTTGAACAAAAACTTTGTCAATGCAGTAAAGTTAGAATTCTAATAGGGGGATATTGTTAGCTGCTTTTGCTTGCCCTTTTTTTGGGGATTTGAGAAAGTGACGAAGTTTAAGGAACAAATTTTTTGCTATCCCTTTGTTTGCTTGGTAAAGTTTCCCCTTGAATCAATGTTTCTGGGTTGGTACCTTCCCTGTCTCATCTTTTGGTCAACAGTTGCAGTAATTTCTTTGTTAAATATTTAACAGCAAATTCATCAATTCTGGTAGGTTGGCAATTTACAGGGTTCAACTGTTTGTAAAATGTGTGCATCAACTCCGATTTTGGATCAATATTATCAAAATAAATACAACAAGGAAAAAGAATATGAAATAAAATAATGAAATCCTGTACCCTTGGTTGAGTTGAGTCTTTTGAAATCCACTTCTTTGAGTGGGGTTTTCATCATGATAATTGCAAGGGGAGTCATCTGCTACTTTAACCAAGGAGTTTGACCCTCTTTAGCTTTGGAAGTCTTTAGACATTAGTGGTACTCTTGGCCCTTCAGTCACTTTTGACCAGACTACTACAGTGCAGTTTGAGTAAAACTGAGTTTTGGAGTAATTTTGATGTTTGCAGTGAAATTATGCATGCGATGTGGAAGCCTCAAAAGTTCAAGTATATATATCTGTTGGCCACCCTTTACGTGTTTACCTTAACCATCCCATCCGCTGCTTCCGTCTACTGGGCTTTCGGTGATCAACTCCTTAATCATTCCAATGCCTTTTCACTCCTCCCGCGCTCTGCGTGGCGTGATGCAGCAGTTGTCCTAATGTTAATCCACCAGGTTTGTGGATATCCTGCAGGCCAAATTTATGCTGTTATATAGCCTTATTTGATCAGTGAAATTGACACGATATATTTCCTTTGACACCCAATTTTCACAGTTTATTACATTCGGGTTTGCGTGTACGCCATTGTACTTTGTGTGGGAGAAAGTAGTGGGGATACATGACACAAAAAGCATATGTTTCAGGGCCATATGCAGGTTACCTGTGGTGATACCTATATGGTTCTTGGCTATCATATTTCCTTTCTTCGGTCCCATTAACTCGGCTGTAGGAGCTCTCCTGGTCAGCTTCACTGTCTACATCATCCCTGCCTTAGCTCATATGCTTACTTATAAATCAGCCTCCGCCCGACAGGTAAATTTTGTGACTGGTCCCATTTCTTCATTTTCTACCTATTGTCAGTGCAATCGGGCTGGCATTGTTGATGCCCCCAATTATGTTGCTAGTCTATCATTATGAGGCACCCTTTCCTAGGCATCACGATCAAAACCAGTTTGATAGAGAGGTTGATTCATAAGGATAGTCTTTACGGTGGTAATTTGAATGCCGAAGAGGCACCTTGATCCGTTCTTCTTAAAGGGTCCTGATTGATTACTGACTTACCTTATTAGATGATCCAGATTGCTACAAAATCATAATTCCCAGTTTCTAATTACGTCTTTTATAAACTTGGAGAAGCAATCATTCAAAGGTTTTAGCAGTTTGTGACGAGTTTTTTTTTTCCGAGTCTTTTACAATTTATTTAACATACAACAAAAGCGATTTCAAAGAGGCAGTTAATCAACTCTGGGTGCTCTGTCATGTTGAAAAAATAATTGTACTATTTTGCGGATATGATTCTTTACATAAGATTAGAGGTCAACTTCGCGTCCTAAGTCACCACCGTTCTTGCCCCCACCAGTAGATTCAACCGTAAAGATACACGTAATTGATGAAACAAAGATGAGGTTGGTGGCATTTCCTTGTCACTTGGTTCTAACTTTCGTGCTGGCCAAATCTTTGAAGTTACTGGTAGGCTAAACCATCAAGTCTTATTCTTCACATTAACCGATGATAAAAGGGGGAAAAAAACTCTAGATCTTCAAACAAAATCATCATTGTGTAGAATTGTCAACTTGCTTTTTTATTCTTTGGTAATTCTTTTTGTGAGCAGAATGCAGCTGAAAAGCTTCCTTTCTTCCTCCCAAGCTGGACAGCAATGTATGCAGTGAACACGGTTGTTGTGATATGGGTGTTTGTAGTTGGCTTTGGATTGGGAGGTTGGGCTAGTATGGCAAATTTCATCAAACAAGTCGATACTTTCGGGTTATTCGCCAAGTGCTACCAATGTCTACCTTCATCCTCATCAAAACATCACTGATATAAAGAACTTTGATTCAAAACCTAAAACCCTTTTTTTGTTTGTTTTGTAAACATTCCAACCACAGTGCATCGTAGGCATCTTTTCTCTTGTATCGTACTCTGGGAGCCTCTGGCATCGCCCGTATCCGTACACTCGGTGTGCTGTAGTTTCCTCTACGCTTGTTTTACCTTGCTCTACCAGTAATTAGTGGTTGTCCATGGTTGTTTTGTATTGTATTACCTCAGCATCTATATCTTTTGGTCAATGGAATTGGAAGCCACAGTAAATCATTTTAGGCTGGAATTTCTTCACTTTGCTTGAAACGTTGGCTAGCTTCTCTCTTGAACCCTTTTGCATGTGAATTCATCTCAATCCAAAAGACCAAATAATTACAATTTATATAATCGTATAATATAAAAATTCCTTGCCCATTTCAAATGCCTAAGATGTTTATATTTCTTTTTCCTTATTCACATGAACCCACCACTAAAATGTCATCTTGTTAAAACTTAATTGATCTTATAAAAGGGCCCCTGATTTGTGGAGTGCTGAAATAGGTGTTTTCAATGATTGGGGTACCTTTTACTTTCATCTTTATAATCATCCCTCATGCCCAATAATCTTTGATGCTGGTTATTGGTTATTTTAGCATTTAGTGAAACTTTTTTTTTTACCATTGTTCCTCTTTTCTTTCTTTAATAGTCTAACTTTCATTATCAAACAATCTTGCTTATCTCCCCACCCCCCTTTTTTAAAGAAAAAGGAGACTTTGGAGTTTAAAATACCACAGGGTATATTTCTTTGTTATGTTAGGCATACTATTAAAGGAAAATGATGCAAGTTGAAATTGAATTTTAGAAGAGTAATTATATAAACTAACTGGATTAAGTTTTAAATTCAAAATGATGCAACTCTTTGTTTATATAAAGTTTTTATCTATATTAAGTAAAAAATAAACATGCTTTTAAACATATTACTTAATAACATTTTTATTTAAAAATTAAGGTATAAATATATATATATATATGTAAAAAAGCTTTTTGTATGGTCTATTCTTGATAACCATAAGATTGTAATTTCCCTTTTTGGGGAGATGTTTTCTCTTTAAAAATCTTTAAGTTTAAAAATAATGTGAATATGAGATGGCAACTTTGATTAAGAAGACAACCAACTTTTATGTAAATTCCTTTTTGGTAAAGACCATCGAACTTTATTGAAAGCAATTTCAAGGAAATGTGCTTTGATGAAAATAAAGGTATGAGTTTTTTTTTTTTTTTAAATTCCCACGTATTAAATTGCTTTAAAATATTGAAAGTGAGACATAAAAGGAATCCATGTCATGATAGTGTTAATCATATTCGCTTTTCATTCCTAATTAAATCTTTTGACTTGGAAGCCCAAAGGGTTCCCTCCACTAAGATTTGAACTAATCATCGGGCGTGATTTGTATTAGTTTGGGGGCACCTTATTTTGATTTGGCAGCTTTGTTAAGGCCTTAACTGTTCGCTGGATTTGAGCCCAAAGGAAATGCAAAGTTTCGAAGGTCAAAGCAATGAAATGATTTAATTATTTTTAATAATTTAAAATTATTGTCAAATAAAAATTTTAAATTATTACTTTCGATTTTAAAGAAATAATCCATACCAGACACTACTTCTACTTAATGAAATGTAAATGAGGATAGAAGGAACGTTACAATTGTTAGAATTTAAATTTTAAATATGTTGAATATCAATTGAATTAATTTTTAAATTCTTTTTAATGAGATTTTCTTGCAATGAAAAGGGAAGAGAGTAGAACAAGGAAGACTGCAAAAGGATCATGGTTAAAGTCTGTCATTATTATATTTGGCAAAATAATAAAGCAACTCTTTCATCTCGTTTATGGTCACCCTCAATGCTATAACACTAAATGCTAGTAATAAGTTGGAGTTGAGGCCCGAATTTCTCTTACAGAAATCACAACCCAAGAAAACAGAGATTGGATATCCTCCATGAAGATCCAGGTTAGCAAAGATTGATATTTATTAGTAACATGAAAAAATATTAAATATTACACGATATTAATATATAAAAATAAAAAATTTATATAATATAAAATTATTAATATGTTAAATATATATAATTTTATAATATCTTCGTCGAATATAAAAAAATTTAGATAGGAAGCCCGGCTAATTTCTTTCATGTTTTTGGGACCCCATCTCCCTCCATGGAGGTGCAATAATCAAAACCCTTCATTTTGATTTAAGGTGAGTTGCTTATTTTATCTCAACCGTACAGTCTGGACTAACAACATGCTTCCACGTGTAAAGTCGAAAGGCCAAGGAAGGTAAAAACTCAGAAGACGTGACTGGGAAGCCTTTCTCCTGTCATCGTTGCCTTATTGCCCTCTCTTTTGATCTGCTTCTTCAGCACCCTTTCTCTCTGTCAGTCAGTTCCCATCTTTTTTTTTTTTTTTTTAGGTTGCACGGCATAATAAACCATTGGTTCCAGACGAGGGCTAGAATCTCTATAGCAATGGAGTTTGGTATGCGAGGGGAAAAGGGAAGCTCTATACTTTGATTTTTAAAAAAAATGAAAAAACTTTCTAATTAGAATTTCATTCCAAGAATCTAATAGATGAAGAAAATTATACCCTTTTTTAGGGCTGTGTTGGGTTAACGACGAGAGGGGGAGTTAGACGAATAAGACTTTTCCCTATTCCTTTCATCAAGCGGAGCAGTTGTGAGTGACGAGACGAAAGCAACGAAGAAATGGCTCCAAGAGGACGTTCAAGAAAGGCAATTTCTTCCCTCTCTTTTTCTCTTCTTTTTCTTCCTATCAATCATCTTCTTTTTCGAAATTTTCTTACTCTTCCGTCCCTCTTTATATTTCTTGTTATTTCTCTACCTTTTACGTTCTTCTTCTCGCTTTCAATGTCTTTGTTTCAGAGGAATACAAGAATGGATGCAGCGATTGATGCAATGATGCCATTTGGATTTCCTAGCAATGTGGTTGTTAAAACCATAAGGGAACTGCTAAAAGTGGGGTTTTTTTTTCTTTTAAAGAAGAAAGCAAACATCTAGTTTTAGAAGCTTTTAGTTACAGTTTTGTATTTAAAAAAAAAAAAAAGAAGAAAAAAGTGGAACTTTTGTGGGTTTGTTTTGTTTCAGGTGTATGGGGAAGAAGGGTGGCCATTCATTGAGGATTCTTCTTACAGGGTTTTGCTTGAAGCTATACTTGAAAAGGTAGAAGCTTTATTTTTTTTGCTTATTACAAAACTAGCATTTTTTTGGGCAAAAAGCTGAAATCCGTGGATTTCATGATATTTTTAGGAGTTAAATGTCTGGTCGGTCCTTATATTTGTAACGTTGTTTTCCGCCATCGCTTGATTTTTCTTCCAAGTGATATAGAGAAATCTTTCTTGGCTGATAAACTGCTTCATCATCTTGTGTGTCAAGATCCAAATTATTAACCTTTCAGTTCAGCTTCCGCTCCTACTGAAGTTGATTCTGTAAATGTGGCAGCTTTTCGATAGGAAAGCTTACTTTTATTAACATGTAATGGTGATTTGTATACGAGTACTTTTGTAGTATTGAACTCGAAATTTAAAAATTAAAAGTTTCTTATGTGATCAGATAATTCAAATACATTCAACTACAATGAGATATAGAATCAAAGAGATTTGTTCGACTGATCTTGTGGAGATTTGATCTGCTGTCATTCATTGCTGATGGGCTGAGGTTGTTGTTGTTTCTTGGACTGTGTTGTCTGAAAATGCTGCGTATCGATCCTTGACAGATTGTTGTATGTTGAATATTCTGCTCTGTCTTAAACTTCCATGAAAACTTTATCTTTGGTTGGTTATTTATTTTCTGTGACTGATTGATATTGAAGATTGTTGTTTGTGATGCTCATAGAGCTAAGGTGATATAATATTATTATAGCAGCCTTTATCTATTGTGATAGCAATCTTTTTTCATGCTACTAGTGATGTTTCATCCAATCTGTTACTCATGAATTGCTTGTGTTGCTTTCGGGACTTCTTGGTGGTTTTCTTCTATGGAAGTTGGTGATTGATAATGTGGCTTGATTGATCTGGTCAGAGCTTTACCATATTCCATTACTTGGGGCCTCCTTTTGGAGGAGGGTTGGCTACTAATTAGGCTATGCCTGAGCCACCTGAAGTTTCGGCATTTTGCTTGTAAAGAAGATATATTTACTTTCTACATCTATGTTTCCGGACTCAGGTGTGAATGTCGGATATAGGTATATGTCTGACAGGGGTTTGTTTAGTTTTTAAAGTTTTTCCATGTATTTGGATGGTTATATCCCTATACCCATGTCCGAAAATATGTTGGACATGGTTACTTCAAGAAAAACGAAAAGTCAGAGCAACATATTCTGCATCATCAGTTAGCACTTACCATATTGTTGATTTCATTGATGGTTTTCAATATTCATTTTATTTATCCTGTTCTTGAAGGAAAGCGGAGACGGAACAAGTGATTCCAAGGAACCAGCAGCTGAGACGTCTTGTGGGACTTCTCTTGAACCTGCTTGCTCTGATGTGAATCCTGTTAACACTACTTCCGAGACCAGCAATTGCTTGGACTACGCATCAGAGGCTAATGAGGGCACAGCAAAACTGACAAATGAATCCGGTAATCAGGCTTTCCACTTCAATTTTGTCCCATTGCAACTTACTGGTTTTGGTCAATTTTTCGAGTCAATTGAACCAACTAGCACCTTAACACTCTTCTACTGGCAGTGTTTGTCTACCAAATCATTCATTTTGTTCAAAATTGCAATCCAAGTTTACCAATGAATTTCATTATCATCACACTGTGAATACTATTGTTTTTTTTTTTTGAAGGTAAACGTCACCCATCAGTCGAAGCCGAAGGCTCTATTAAAAGGCATGATCAGTATCCTTGTAGCACCAGCCAGTCTACTCCACCTCTTAATCACAACCCACCACCATTGCTAGTTAGTAATTCAACCTCGAAGCGCAGGCCTTACTATGGCTGGATTTGCAGTGATGATGAGGAAGATCTTGTGGAGCTAAGACCAGGACCATTAGCAGAAGAAATGGAAAACTGGCTTTCAAGTTTCATGGCGCCCAGAAAAAGGTGGGATGTAAGACCAGAGGATACGTGAAAACTCTTTTAGCGTGTAAATTCTCCTAGGATGGAAGGTTATTTGCTCCCTTTATAAACTAACAAAATAGGTATATATTCTCACTGGGATTTTACTCGGAACTCTGCCCATGCAAATCCCAATGAAATATTTAGAAGGCAAGAGTTAATGAATTGCATATCTTGTCAACAACCAGATTAATCCAATTGTAAAGTATTTATCAGATCATTGCCCATTTTGATGATCAGCTTCGAATTGAACCTTGATCATTGAAATTAAGACTTCAGATTAATCCAATTGTAAAGTATTTTTCAGTTCATTGCTGGTTTAGATAATCAAAGTTATCGGGAATTAAACCCTACTTATTGAAACAAGAATCCATGTCATCAACTTCGAATTTCGATGTCGTAAATACTTGGAAGATCTCTTCTTTTTCTTTCTAAGAAGCAAGAACTTTGAGGCTAAAATGATTTAGATTATATAATATTTATAATTTATAATCTTTTGAAATATAGGAGCCTTTCATAAGGGGAAAAAATAGAGCCAAATTGCAGCTTTTTATCTCAAATTGTTAATAATTTTGTCTCTAAATTATTAAGTTTATGTTT
>JAQSVH010231037.1:0-24728 GCA_029448705.1 Adansonia digitata
AAATTAAGTTTTCTAGATCTGAAGTCTTGGTTAAACAAACTCAAGTCTTTTAGTTTTGAAACAAAAATGGTCTCACAGTTATTCCCTAAATATTTATGCTTTTTTTTTAGTCAAAACCTTGAATGATATGATCAATGGCTGTTTCATCATCCCACACTACTCTGGGGCTATGCAAATGAGTTTATGATCCTCATGCCACTCTTTCCCTTCAGTCATAGATGTTTGAACGTCAATGACTTGAGTTTGGACCCGTAGACATTAAAAAAATGAGAGATATCCCATGCTTTGCTTTGTCCCTTGCTAGTAGTACAACTATTGCAAATTGAAAAATCACTTTGAAATCCTAAATGATTTTTCATGAATTTTTTGATATTTTTCTCTCAAAGCATGTCGAATTATCTTTAAAGTAATGTCTTATTCACCCCTGAATCATTCCAAAAGGGAGAGTTATGATTTTTCAAATCTAAACTGTCTAGAACCTTTAAAATCTAAACATGTATTTTGGTTAGGCCATTCAGGCCCACTAAATGTTTTTTCCAAAATTTTCAAACATTTTTCCTAAAAGATTCATGAAATTACCTTTTCAAAAAGTTATCATTTGTAATTTTTTAATACCAAATTTGTCCAAAATGATTTTTCAAATTTTGACATGCCTTGATTCTCGTATGCTCTACCAACAGTGAAATTGATCCAAATTTGAAAATTTATTCCCTGGGAAAGTGACTTTCTAGGATATTGGGAATGTTTTTAGATTGACCCTCATCGAGTTAGCTTTCTAGTGGTATTATGTCCACCCTCTAAATCCTTCAAACCAATTTAAAATAAATTTGGGAAGCAGGATAGCGTGATGCTGTCCCCTGTTTTTGGTTATAGTTAAAATTGAATTGTTTTCCCAAATTTCATCTTGAGACATTCGGATGTTTTTCGTATCACCTCGATCAGACTCGAGAAATATTTTGACCCCTCATAGGCTCATATCAAGGCACAAACATATTTTACATCTTTACTATCCTCATTCACAATAATTTTTTTCCCCAAAAGTTGTCAAAATGCTCACACATTTCCTAAATCACAAAGTTTTGTCAACTTATGTTTTCCAACTCGACTTCTCTAAAGAGTGTCAAACGTGTCACTTTTAGGGATACTCTAACCCCGACCTTTCAAGGAGATACTCCAACCCCACTTTTCAAAATTATCAAGATTTAAAAATCTTTCTTTGTTAAAAATTATTTGCCATCCACGGGGATACTCTAATCCTATCTTTCTTAGGGGATACTCCAACCCTATCTTTCAACTACGATTAATCTTTTTTTCTCCTTCTTGGATTTCCATGAATATGTCAAGCAAACCTCATTTAATCAAGAAACCAAGATGCACCCAAAAAATTATCGATGGTTATTCCTAAATAATCGATGCCAATTGCGAGATAAATTCCAATAGTCCATTCCTTTTCTTTATCATTGCATTAAATGATCTATGTTATATTACTTCATTTGTTTGCTTACAACATGATTTCTTTGTGACGATTATTTGCATTCATGTTTTCCCAATCATTTAAAATAAAAACTAAGGGTAATATTCTACATAGGTATCTGTCTTAGGCCTACAGTGGAATATTCTATTTTTAAAGTAAAATTCAAAGGTCATATTTATTGAAAATCTCTATATTCCTTATCTCTCTAGGGCATATATAAGATTAGATCTTTTCATCAAAACCTAGATTTATATTTTTATAAGATTCATGCATTAAAAAGGGTTATATCAGAATAATGATGAGTTAAGATTGAAAGAATCGAAACTAAGATAAGACATAGCTAGTAAGGTACTGATTTCGGGCGTCACGAAGAGGTTTGTACCTTATTATGCGTAACCAACTCAAGAACCCAAATAGTGAATCTTTGCACTATGTAGACCATGGGATCGATGTTTTGAGTTTCGTAACTCAAAACATAGGTTTCAATAGGCATCCAATCATGCCTAGCCTAAAATGATCAGTGGTGACTCTTATCATTGGCCATTTGATGATGGTTATCTGAGACCAATAAGATGATCAATTCATCTTATGGTCCCCCTTACTGTGTCATAAGTCAAGAATCTGCATTTTCTCATTCTCATCACGTCATGAAGGAAAAGTCTCGAGGATCCACCTTAGGGTACATTTTGACAAGTGTCAATCATACTACCTTTTGGCTTTTGGTGAATTAGCTCCCTTACCTTAAGTGTTTTCATCAAACTCGCAGCTTTTACTTCCATTTTTTCCCTATTGTGTGGTTGCATGGTATCTTTTATTTAGCGATTAATGTTACATCACCTTATATGGAAAAAAACATGAATATGTATATGCCTTGTTAACATAAATCTTTATTATCATCTAAGTATATGTGTCAGTGAATGGAAAAATAAATGTATGAATTAATGAACATGTAAATAAATGAATGAGTGAATGAGTGAGTGAGTGAATGAATGAATGAATAATGTAGCATCTAATGAGATAAATTAGATGTCAAGCAATAGGCTAAGTACTGAAATAGAGATTATTTAAGAGGTAAGAATCGAGAAATTTGAATCATGATTTTGCACATTGTTTCATTAACCTAAACCTTCTAATTTATTAATTCATTATTGGTGTACATTTATAGGATTTAAAAGGGAAAGCAACAAAAGGACCAAACTTGTAAAACATTTTATTTTTTTGGTTTTGTTAAGGCTTATAAGGAATTCTTGCAAGCCTTAGTCATTCTTATTAAACCAAGTAATCAAAAATTCTCTTCATGATCACTTTAATTCCCCTTAACACTTTATTGCCTTCAGCCAAAAGTTTTAATCATTGAATTCACAAAGGAACTTGGTCTTCTTCCCTTTAAAACTTAACATTCCCAATAGGATGAATTCCTTAGCTTTATATTTCAACTAAAGGCAATCTTCTGTTGAGTGACCTTGATTACCAGAGTGATAGTCGCACTACTTATTGGCATTGTAATTGCTTAGGTATAGAGGTTTCAATGGTCAATTTGTAAAGGCACTAGAAAATGATTCCAAATAAGTTAAGATCCCAACTCTTAGAGGAGATAGGTATCGATTAAATTGATTCTAGTCATGATTGTTGCCTACCCTTTTAAGATAAATGGTTTGCAAAAAATTTGACAGTAAGTTCCTTCCAATGTAATTCCTATTTTGAACCTTAACACTCTTGTTTCCATAAGGCTTTCCACCTTGTTTTTAAACTGAGTACAATTTTCAATAGAGTGCCCTTGGACTCTAGCATGGTGCTCATAGTAGGCTTGAGGATTATACCCCTTTTCTATACGATATTTCATGGGATTTAACATGAACAAGTATGGCCAGACAATTTTGAAGCAAATAATGGTATACATCCTTATAAGTTATGGGATTGACCTAAATCAAAATCTTTTCTAATTTCCTTGTATTTTTTGCTTCTATTAGAACCTATGGATAATCAGGGATTGATAAAACATTGCTAAGGGCTTAGTTTGATCTATAGTGATAGAAGATTACTCATATTCTCTCTAGTTATCTGACTAGGCCATGGATAAGAATTTTCCCTTAGCGGTATGCTTGATTTAGCCTTTGAATTGTCGAGTGCATAGGGTTAGATTAAGAGTAACGGTGACATTGACTCATAATAGTAGTCTATTTTGCTTTGATTCTGGTGTTCCATCCTTTCTATCAACTTTAAAAGCTGCTCCTTTATTTCTTGTACATCCTGTCTGACTTACTCGATGGTTCTTTCCAAAATGCTAACCCATGCCTCCAAATAAGTTTTCAAGCTCATGGCCACTTGACCTAACATGGAAGATGATGCATCTTTCGCAGACTCCCATTCTAGAATGTCAGTAGTTATTTCAAATAGTTTTGCAAGCAGACTTTTCATTCCTTGAATCTTGTGTCCATATTCTTCTTAGATGACTCTAATGTCATGATTCTTGCCTCTAAATTATCATCATGTCCTGGTCTTTAAAATGCAACAAATAAATGAATTTAGCACATCATGGAAATTATGAATGCATGGGTATATAAACAAATGAATATGTGAAAAAATGCTCGAATAAGTTTGCGATTTTCATGAAATATAGATGTGATGCAAAAATGGAAAAGGAAAAATCCTAAAACTATCTTTCTTCTTTCACTTCTTTTTTTCTTTTTTTTTTTAAACTCAAGAAAAAATCCATGAAATTCATTTTTCTAGTCATAGAAATTTTCATTAAAAATGAAATAGCGACTACCAAAAATTGCTATGAGAAAATTCATCTCAATATAGCAAATCAAGGCAAAAATAATAAAAAAAATTTGTAATAGCAATACAATGTATACTTATTGATATCAGGAAAATCAAATTATAAGAGTAAAAAGTTAGAAGCATTCCTCCATGTGTACCTATTTTGGTAACTTCTAGAACCTAGTATGGCTTTAACTAAGTGAGGCCTTACAATTTATTACATGAAATCCGAGTTAAAAACCTAAATAGATTCTCGAATTCCTCGAGCCTGGAAAAGACTAATGAGATATCCTAATTCTTACCGTTGTGGGTTTATGTGGCAAAAAGGTTTAATTTAAGTGGGATTATCTTCCATGGCTGTAATAAGGCTAAAACCTCAAGTAGGTATAGGAATTTACACCTGGTAGGTTTTTCACTAGCCCCAATAGAGGCTAACACCTCAGAAGACAAAGCTACTTCACCCTCTCTCAAAATCAAAAGTATAAATTTTGTTTTGAAAAATATAAAAAGACTATATAAATCAAAAGTATAATAAAAAATTTGTTTTGAAAAATACCAAGAATTATAGTTCAATATCAATTGAAACCGAATCAATCAAAATTTTGTTAACATGTGATTAATTTTAGGCCTGACTTTCTAACTAGTCCCTAGTGGAGTCACCAATATATTGCAACATGGCTTGGATATGAATCCTAACCAATCAGAGTTAAAATGCCCACATTCCTATATTTATTGATATATCACTATTTTATATACTTATCATTTATTTTAGCAACCATATCATTATTAATATTTCCTTATTTCTAGGAACTGGGTTGTCAAGATGAAGCGCTCACTCGACTTAAATTCTAAATAATCATTGCGAAATGAGTATTTAGTTGGAGTCATCACCAATTTGTTTAGGCTAGGTGAGATTGATCACCTACAAGAGTTCATATTTTAAGAGTTATGAAACCCTAAAATATCAACTTGAAGGTCCATGATCACACCAAAGATCATATAAAAGGGTTCGGAGTTAGTTACAATCACACAAAAGGATGAACCCTTTTGTGATGCCTAAAAATAGGTACCTTATTAATCACATATTAACTTAATTTTGATATTCGTTCGATTGCAAATCTGTATTTACGTATAATTCCTATTTTCCAAAATAAAAGTTTTATGGAGCAAATTTATTATGCCACTTGAGAAAATTAGGCTTTTAATATTTTTGAAAATCAAAATATCTTTAATACCCTACCGGAGGAACATAAAATGTTTTATCACTCTCTTTCATACCCCACTGAAGAGCTGGAGGAATATAAAAGATTTTAAAAATTCAAAGTATCTATTGTACCCAACTAGAGACCCAGATGAATACAAAAGGTTTTATTTTTCAAAATTCAAAAAATCTGGATTTTTATTTTGAAAAGATTTCTTGTTTTCAAAATAATTAGTAAAACCCCTCTTATATAGTGGGAGACATTCCACAAACTACTTTAACTTGGAGACATTATCTTAATTTTGAAAAATTTTGATTTCATGAAAAATAATAAAATTTATCCTAAACCACTTGAAGTATACCTTTGACATAAAAGTATCCTATTGACCTTAAAGGACTCGATGACATCATAAATGAACCAACCTATTCCTACTATGCAAGTTTGATGTATAAGTATCCCAGTAATCACATAGGACTTGGTTCTAATATAAATTACTAAAATATCCCTAAGGTTTACCTTTGACATTAAAGTATCCCAATAACCCTAAAAGACTCAAAAATGATTATAGAGGGTAAACCTATCCTAAATAGTCCTTTGGCATAAAAGCATCTAGGTGACTACATTAGACTCAGTTCTAAGGGAAATTACTAAAATGTTGTTAGGGACTACCTTTATCTTGAAAGCATCTCGATGACCCTAAAGTACTTAGATATGATGGGAGTGGAATTTTTATGCTAAATAAGGAATTTGGATCTCAAATATGACCAAAAATGCAAAAATTGCTAATAGGTCATTAAATTTTTTCCAAATTATACTTTGTATCTAACCAGAGAACTGGGAGAATACAAAAAGTCTTAATATTTTTATGCCCCCCCATAGGATAGGAAGAATACTAAGAATATTCCTAAAATGTCCAAAATACCATAAATGGATGATTTCATGCAAGAAATGACCATTTAACCCTAAAATGCAAGGTTTTATTAAATAGTCCCTAAACTTTCCTAACTTTACCTAATGGTCCCTACATGATATTAAACACAAAATCAAGCATCAAATATATCCTAATCAAAATGATAATATACCAAAATTCACAAGGTTTGGCCATGCATTTTTGGCTTGGCATAATTTTTTTTTCAAGTTTTGCAAACAAGTCTATAAACTTTCTAAAATTTCAAAATGGTCTAAAAAAGGTTAAAAATGTATTTATGCATCCAAACATGTTAATAGTGCATGAAAAATAGCCCCAAAAGTCTATTTTGCAATTTAATCCCTAGACTTTTCGTATTCATAAAATAGACAAAAAAATAAAAAATTCATAAACAACCCCCTATTAAAATCGGCCAAGCATGGAAACACTTTGTAAGGCCTTTAAAAACTTGGGCAAATTATTTTTAGGTCCTTACAATTTTTAAACATGACAAAATAGTCCAAGAATCATAAAATCAAGCATGAAAACTCCTTTGTTCGACCAATCATTAACAGACTAGAAAAAATATTTTTAATATGAATACATGAATAATCAACATATATCCTAATTTCTTCGAAGCTCACATCATCATCAACATGTATAAAATGATGAAATATAGAGATATAAACATATTCTATCAAATATCCAAATAAAAATACCAAGGAAAATAACATAATCATTAACATATTCACATGATAAAATACACAATATATCAATAAAAGTATGTTTTCTTGATGAAAATCAAATTTTTGTTGAGGAAAATCAAAATTAACAACTAAATCAAGGAATTTATACATGGCTTTTACATTTGGCCTTTCAACATGGATTAAAATCCATGAACATAGGGGATCATCAAGCTCACTGAAAGGAAGAAAAATGATGGAAAATAATAAGATAAGCAAAATTTGAAAGAAATTTCCTTAAAAGCTTAAATTTAAGAAAAAAAAAAAAGCTAGAAAATCATTTGCAAAATGGCCAATTTTTGGCATGAAAGCCATAGCGCTTTATGAAATTTCCTTCCCCTTTATTTATACAAGGAAGAATTAGCCAATTGGGGCTAAAACCCCCTTGGCTGAAAGTTTTTTTTTTGTTGATATTTTATTTTGATAAGAATGAATTAATTTTTTTTGTCATCTTGTGTGAGTCATTATGGATGACTCATCATCTTAATGATGATTAAGATAAAATCAACTAATGATATCGTTAAAACCTAACAAATTTAGGGGAAAATTGAAACCCAATTAACCTAATGCCATGAAAATCCAATTAAACTAGTGTCCATGAAACTAGCTTATTTAATTCAAAAATTAAAATTAAGATTAATTAACATAAACAAAAATTTGGAAATGAAAGGAATAAAATCACAATGAGAAATCTTAATTGGAAATCCTAAGCTTGTAAAATTTTACAAGAAAAATTCTTACGAAAGAAAATTGATATATATATATAATTTAAAACTCATAAAATAAATTAGAGTTTTAAAAATTGATTTAACATGAACTTAATAAAAATATTTGATGAATTTTAAAAATTTTAAACTTAGAAAAATCTCATCAAAAAATTTTACAGAGTAAAAAACCAAGTATATTGAAAATGAGAAAAATACTAAAAATAATTCTAAATTTAAGGAGAATGAGCTGAATTTAATACCTTACTCAAAATATTCATTTAGAAAAATAATAATGATAAAAACTTGAATTCTAGAACAAATTTCACTAAAAAAAATTGCTAGTAAGAATTCATAGTATAATGAAAAATTCAAAATTAATTGGTAAATTTGATAACTTGATACTTCATGGTATAAAATTTTGATATGGATTTTTTCTATATATTTTTTTATTTTTTTGGAGTAAGTGTTGGCATAAATATTGCATGGTATCGATAAAAATATATGACGATCAACTTTCCTAATTTTAGGAAAAATTCTCAAAACTTAAAATGGGAAATTTATCCTTGATAATATCTACAAAAATGAATTTTTAAATTCACAAGTAAAATGTTAAAAGCTAATTTTTTACCTTGATATTCGTTTTTTTATCCGAGAAAGGCTATCGAATGGCACTTTTTCTGTCATGTGCACTTGCAGTTAATTAGGTATGACTAGATTGATCTTGAAAATGTTAAGTGCATCTAAACAAAGCCACTAAGTTCTTGGTCTTGGATATTTTTGGATTGTTAGGAAAAGTGCACAGACAAAATTAGGTGTCAACAATGACCAGTTAGATGAACAATTCGTCTGACGATTCCTATCCATGATCAAGAGCTGAGAACTCGTACTTTCTTACTCCTTAATCACGCCATAAAAAAAATGAAAGAGTCATAATTAGAAGGATAATTCCCCAAGGATATCAAATATTTTTAAGCTGCATGAGGTTCCTTTTGTGATGAGGTCAAGGCATAATGCCAGCAATAATGACCACTAAATGTTGAAGAGTCAGTGTGACCTTGTAAAAATCTTTCAGTAACTAGCCTATTAGTGTATTACAATCTTTTCACCAAATATCCTAGATTAAGGTTAAGCATGGTGCAATGTCTACCTAATCCTTTATCCATGTTAGCAACTCATGGTTAATGATCATGAATCTATGTGAAACTATTCCTTAAAATTCGTTATGCTCTGGCTAATATGTCTAATACAAGTAAAGGTTACTTAGGCCCAATTTGAACTAGGTCATAGGGCCAAGGGCAAAATTATAATTTTTTAGGAATTAAAATTTTGAATCGTACTTATATAGCATTATATTAACTATCCCACCAAACCTAATTTTTATGAAAAATTCAACCAAGAAGATCCAAAATAAAAGGTGGTAATATCCTCCCATTACCTTGTGGGACATTGCACAATCTCCATTATAGCAAGAGAAAAATCAATTTTCTTCTTCATTTTGATTGTTAAATCAAGTTCTTCTAATTGTTAAATCAAGGTCTTCTAACTGAGGAGGAAGGTTTGTTGAAATCGAAACTACTAACATGGCTCCCAACAACAATGTTTCTCCTATTTTGAAGGTTTTTCGGGTCACTTGTGTTGATAACTGTTAGAGGCTAGACACTTGGACAGTTATGGTTTGTGACAATTAGGCTTGGTGTTTGACAAATTATGGACATGGAATACCTATCAATGGATTGCTTCAAATTTGATTTTAGGTATGAGAAATTTTAGATCTGTTTATTTGTTAAATAATTAGATCAAATAGATCAAAACATGTAAGTTGATCCTTAGAGGAAATCTCGATATGGGTTGTTTATTTTAATTTTGTTTTGCATGTATGATTAAATTTTGTGAAAATATTTTATACATAATTCAAGCATGAAGTCAAGATTTCCAACATCATACACCAAAAAATTAATAACTAGAATTGACATTAAATAAAAACAATAACTGAAATCATTAGAAAATTAAAAAAAAAATTAAAAAGAGAATTTCTATATCCAAACAGTATATCAAGGAACAAAAAAATTGATTGATATTTATATTTAACGTTAAAAAGCAAAAAAGTTTTGGAGATTTAATGTCCTAGTTAATAGTGAATAATAATTAAGGGTGGAAAAAAAGTCTACAATGCCAATTATGCTTTTATTAATTCTCTATAGAAACTAAAAACATATGCTAGATATAGATTTGATTCAAAAAAGGAAAAATTAAATTTTAGGATAATGGAGATTTTTCTAGATAATGGGGCAATGGGAAATAGTTTTACATTTAAGGAATGAAAACCTTAAAAATTACTTATAAAGACCTTGTAATTACCTAATTACTTTTAGAATCTCCATTCCTTTAAAATCTTAACCTACAATAATTCTTTATTAAAAAATAAATTAAATCTAAAATTACTATTTAAAAATATTAAAAAATTTAAAAATATTTTATATTAAATCTCGGATTACTTTTAAAAATAATAAAAAATTAAAAATATTTTACATTAATCTTGAATTACCTTTTGAAAAGAATAAAAATTAAAAAAAATATTTTATATAAAATCCCAAATTAGTTTTTAAAAATAATAAAATATTAAAAACATATTTTATTTTAAATCCCAAATTAGTATTTAAAAATAATAAAAAATTAAAAATATATTAAACATTAAATTAAAATAATAAAAATTTAAACAATATTTTAGGGCAAATCCCAAATTGTATTTAAAAAAATAAAAAATAAAAAATATTTTGTATATGTATTGGGTTTATTTTAATTTGATATATTCTATTTTTTGAGTGCTAAAAATATATGTATTGGAAAGGTATGTGGAGGGGTTAGTTCTCTTTGTAAAAAGGGGTTGGTTTAGTTAAAATAATATGTAAATTTAGTTAAAGTTATATGTATATTCAGTTATAATTATATACACATATATATATTCTTTAGTTTGAAGGAACAAACTCTTAGGGGAAAAAAAACATAAATCAAGAAAAGGAATTGACCTCTATATGAAAAGAATCGACTCTTAGGCCAAAAAATATCATTTTCGGTATATAGACATATATTTATGCTACATGTAGATTATTTTTTACTAATTGTACATATTGATTTTACTAGATGTACATATTGTGTACATATTGTCTTATTCGAAGGAATTAATCCTCCATGAAATAAAGCTAACTTTAGGTCAAGAAGTGCACAAATTAAAAAATATCACTGATCCTTCTATGAAAGAAACTGACTCCTAAGGCCAAAAAATTATATTTACTATATTTACAAATAATTATGCTTTATGTAAATATTGTTTTTATTAAATATATTATTTTTACTAGATGTACATGTTGTCTTATTCAAAGAAATTGACCCCTTCATTAAAGGAATCAACCTCTAAGTTAAAAAAATGCACAAAACTAAGAAAGAGAACTGATCCTTAAGCCTCAACAAAGCAAAATAAATTAGTGCATTTTTTTATTAGGAATCGACCCCTTGATAAAGTAAACCAAATCCCTCATAAATAAATGAATTGACCCCTTATGAAGTCAATTCTTTTCCTTTAACAGTCGACTCTACTAAGAGCCATTCTCTTCTTGAAGTAATTGGTCTATCTTATTTCAATCACCCCCACGTCAAACCTTCCAAACATCAATTTTGTATTAGAAATTGCTAGAAAATCTAGTATTTCCTATTATGGATTAATTACAATTAAACAACCATAAAATTCCATTACAAATATAAAGCTCAAGTTCAAAAATCCATTTAGGTAAACTATTATAAACATGGTACATTGAGTTCTATTACAATTTTAATGTCATAAATATATAAGAAATACTCTGGCTCTAAACTTGACTATGATGGTGGTGAAGGATGCAAACTCAAATATCAACTAAATATGTGGACTCCTGATAAGATGTAACATAAAACTGCACTAATCACATGATCAAGAAATTAGTTCTTAGACCAAACATGTTACTTTGCAGATAAAAGTAAAAAATAAAAAATAAAACTCATCATTGTAGTGGTAAATAAAACTAAGAAACATATAAAGATAGCAGACAAATTGGAATACGTGTTGCTGATATGTAATATACTTATAACTAGGTGATATTAGCTATGTACATCTCTTATCTCTTTATGTGTTTTTGAAATCAACATTAATATTATGCACATATCACATTAACATGTATATGTAAATAAAAAAATATATATGTACGTATCATACTAACAAAAGGTACATATCACCATAGCATAATGTTAATATTACACATAACTAAGGAAACCAAGCCCTCTAAGAGAATATGGCCACTTACAAAGCATAAAAGTATAACAATATGTACATATAGTATAATTATATATACATTCAACAACAAATATATGTACATTTTTATGTAAGGGAACCAATTCCTTTACTAAGGGAACCAATTCCTTCACTAAAAGAACCAACCCTTCCAAGAAAATATGCCTACTTATATAAACATAAAAAGTATAACAATATGTAAATAAATATATAATATGGAAGCATAATGTACATAATGTCTAACACTATGCATGTATATGATTATAAATAATGCATGTATGACTATAACTAAATGTACATATGACTGTAACAGTATATGACTTTAACTGTACCAATCCCTTTTCAAAAAGAGAACTAACATCATCACTGAGGCAACTAACCTCTTCACATACATTTCTAGCACATATATTTCTGAAACTCATAAAATAGAATAATTTTTATCAAATCAAATTAAAATGATACAAAATCGACTCTTTCAAATTAAACCTAATACTAATTCAACACTTTCAAATTAAACCCAATACAAGATTAATAAAAAATTAGGATCATGTAGTAAAGCAATACATGGAAATATCAATAATTTCATCACTCTAACAGACATAGCAATAAGTAAAGCAAACATTATCTTTTTCACTTTAATTTTCAGTAATGAAACAATGCCAAAAAAAAAATCATGATTATTAATAAGCAAAAAAATTCCCTTAATATCCCTCAATCCACATATTAAACACGACAATAAATAAATAAAAACGCTACTAAAAAGAAAAAAACTAACCTATAAAGAGGAGAGATAGCATTTTGGACTTCTCCTATAAAAGAAACAAACTTGATAGTAAAAATAAAAATATCATAGTAATCCTTCCAGGCATACTTTCCTTTTGTAATACCATACAAACTAAACTCTGCAAAAAACATAACCAAACAATAAATACTAGAAACCCAATAAAAATTAATTGATAAATAATCAAAAACAAAATATTGTAAGAATTAATCATATAATCACATATCATGTTAGCATTAAGAATTAGAGCATAAAACTAAAGGAAAAAAGTAAACTTTAACCATTATAAATAATAATTTAAAAAACCAATGGCTTTAATTTGCAAATTGAAAAAACCTATTTAATTTTTTAACGAATACAAACCATCAGATATCAGATAAAACCAACAAAAAATGAATTTCGGTCAACACCTATAAAAATCATTTGATTAATTTAATTTTAAAGAATGCTCTCTAAAATTTTAAGAAGAAGATACACAATAATTAAAAGAAACAATAGCAGAAAGAGTTAAACAAGATAAAGGGTTTACAAATTTGATAAAAAGAGTTTTGAAAAGAAGAGCTGAAGCCATGATTAAAAAGGATGAAGGAAAAGTCCAGGCCCAAGCTAATCAAAATAGGCATGAAATTTTCAATCAAATTAAACATATGCAGTGAAAAATAAACAGCGAAATACCCCAATTTTCTTAAGATCTTAGGCTGAGATGTACATGTGGTAAATTTTAGCACTTTAAAATATAGATTTTATAAAGTTCTTACCTATTTAGAGACTCATAACTCTAAGTATGTTGATCATTGCACAATCATTACCATAAGTTGGTTACTTTGATCTTTCTTTAAGGCCATAAGTAGCGAAGCATCCTGTCTCTAATGATAATCCACACAAATGATTAATGAAGCCTTTAAAAGGTCTATTAGTTCTCCAGTGCTAGCCAGAAAGCTTGATAAGCCTTAACTAAAAGGCATGATGTAGTCGCTATCTCTTACACATAATTAATATTAGTTCTAAGATATCGCAAGGATATGAGATAGCATTGTAGAAAGCCATAAAGATATGGTCATCCTGGTTTTTTGCCTGCTAATTAACATTATTTACACTAAAAAATGCTAGATATGAGTTTTTTTCACTTTTCTCGGGATCAAGAATGATTCTAGGCCATCAAAGGAGCAAACAACGCACACTAGGTGTAACAAAAACAAGATTGCACCATTTTAACTTAAGTATTTAGGAGATGGTAGCTAGCGTTTTCTAATAGGTCAGATACCCTAAAACTCTTGTAGATATATTTTTATACATCTAAATTCGATTAGTCTTAACTAATGGGTCAACTAAGTCCCTTCCTAAAAAATCCAATGGTTGACACCGTAGATGGTGCTATCATATGGATCTGGTGAAAATATTTTACCTAGTCTATTTAGGATTGAGCTTAAGCATTAACTGTTTAATATCTTAGCCTAATCTAACACCAATGGAGCCTACAAGCATTGCACCTAACTCTATCAAGTCAAAATAGGATTTGTTTAAAACAAGGCCTATTTGAGTTAATAATTAGTGCTTTTAGGCTGTTATAACATGGCCAGGACGCGAATCCTGACCTGCCAAACTTAAAAGGTGGGTCAATCCTTCCTTTTTTATTTATTACTTTTTCATGCTTAGAGAGTCATTAAAGTGATTCGCTCATCCATTTAACCCTAAATAGTTATCACATAATGACCATTGAGCTTAAAGTCACGATTTATCTATTTTGGCTAATTGAGATTGGTTTAAAGGTTAATAAACCCTTGGAAACAAACTCTAAGATCCATGTTAATACTAAAAATCACATAAAAAGGTTCAAAAGTTGATTACAATCATGAGTAAAGATTGATCTCTCCCATATGCCTAAAAATCGATACCTTTTAATTATCTATTAATTTAAGTCTCGTCTTTTATTCATTTCGATATGTGTTATTTAATTATAACCCCCATATTTCAAAATTTCCTAAGCTAAATTTATTATTCCATTTAAGAAAATTGAGTTTTTAAATATTTTTCCAAATAACAATGTCATTCATGCCTTGTCAAATGAAATCGGAGAAGCATGAAGTTTTGTTTCATGAAATTTGAAAAATCCTAATTTACTCATTTTGAAAAGGAAATCTTGTTTCTAGAATAATGCATGAAACTCCTCCTAAATGTTGAAAGATATTCCATGTACTATGTTAAATTAGAGACACTGCCCTGATTTTTGAAAATTTTGATTTTATTAAAGAGAATAAAAATCTGTCTTAAAACTCAATCTTGATGGAAAATATGAAACTAGACTTAAAAGACTCAAACTTGGTCGAGGAGACCAAAATGTTCCCTAAAAAAGGACACGATTCTAAGAGAAATAACTAAAATGCTCCTAAGTATATCTTCGACGTGAAAGTATCTTGGTAACCCTAAAAAACTCGATAAAATCATGAAATCACCAATCTATCCCTAAAGTGCACTTTTGATAAGAAAGTATCCGATAACCTTAAATGATTCAATTCTAAGGTAAATTACTAAGATGCCCTTAAAGGATGGCTTTAATGTAAAAGTATCCTAATAACCTGAAATGACTTGATAATGATGTGGAATGACAAGTATAACCTAACTGGGTAATTTAGATGACAAATATGACCTAAATTTTAAAAATTAAATAATAGGTCCTTAAATTTCTCAAGGTTGCATTTTAGCCCTAGAGTGGTCTAGAAATGTTCATAAAGCATCCTAAATGCCCTTAAAAAACATTCGTACAAGAAATAACCTAAGTAGCCCTAAAATATAAGACTTTGCTAAAAAGAACCTAAACTTTCCAAATTTGTGAGATTGTCCCCAAATGATTAAAAATGCACAAAATAGTCTTTAAATTAACTTAAAATGCATGGAAGTCATTCCAATGTACACATAGCATTTGGCCAAGCACTTTAGGCCTAGAAATAATATTTTTCATTTTACAATTAGGCCCCTATACTTTCTAAAATTGTAAAAAAAAAGACCTTAAAAGGCTAAAAATGTAAGAAACACATTAATTATGTTAAAAATGCATGAAAAAACACCCTTAAGGTCCTATTAGAATTTGGCCAAGCAAGGGAAGGCTTACAACATATTTTTTTTTTCAACTTAGTCCTTATAGTTCCTAAAATTGTTAAAATGTTCTAAAAAATCAAAACTTCACCAAATAACCTTAAAGGGTTTGGCCAAGGCTAGAAAATACATTTATAAAATTTTAGAAAATTTATTTTCTAGACCTCACAACTTTTAGATATTGCAAAATACCTTCAAAAGTATTAAAATTAAAATAAAAAATTACCCAAAATCCTTACTCATATTTGGCCATCACCAAAAATACCCAAGAAAAATTTTCCCTTCAAGATTCCTACATATATGGCTTAAATCCTAGACTACTACCAAGCTCAAATCATCACCAATATGCATGAAATCATGAAATATGGACATATGAGCATGATATATGAGAAATCTACATGAAATGCAAAGGAAAATAGAACACAAGAAATATCAACATATTTATATGCTAAGATAAATATTATTTTCATAAAAATATATTTTCTTAATGAAAACTAAGCCATCATTAAAAAAATAAAAACAAACAATCAAAGTAAAGAAATTGTTATAGCATTCATACTTGGACTTTAATCATGACTTTATAAAAACCATGAGCATAAGTATGATTTAAGCTCACTAAAAGGAAGAAGATGAAAGAAAAATAGAGAAAATGAATACCATAAAAATATTTCTGTATAAACTACCTTAAAAGCTTGAAAAACTTGAGAAAAAGCTTGGACATACTTAAGAAAAAAACATTTTTTTTGCTAGAGAAAGTAAAGAAAAACAAATTGAAATATCCTTCCTTATTTATAGAAAGAAGATTCGGCTAAGGGAAGGAAAATCCTCCCTTGGTCGATTTTCTCAATTTTTTTGAATTTTTTTTTGTTAACTTTTTAAGTGACATTCAATTAGTATTGTGTCATAAACCCATGCTTTTGTCATTTTTTACAAGCCATTACCTAAAGCCTTAATTATGGCTTACTTAGAAGGCATGATAACTAATTGCTACTTTTGGCCTAACTTAGTGGAATTAGTTAAGAAGAAACTAAATTAATTGGAAAAGGATTCAATTCCAACCAGATTGATTTTCATGTAACTAAATTAGCAAATTCTAAAATTAAAATAGATTGTGTACAAACAAAATTAAATTTTAAATTTATATGTATAAAAAAAATTGCAAGCAAAGAAGTAAATAAAGTCAAAAGGCAAAAAATCCTAATTGGAAATTCCATGAAAAAAATTAAATTGCAAAGATTAAATTGTAACAAATAAAAAGTGAATTGAAATTCATGTATTCAAGCAATGAAATAAAATTCCACATGTGACAAATCTAATTAAGAATTTAATCAAGTTGGAAATCTAATTAAAAATCCAAAGGGAAATTTTTGAACCAAAATAATTAATGTGTAAATAATCATCAAAGAAAAAAAAGGAAAATAGTTAATGGGTTTTGTTGGAAAATTAGAATGGGTTTGGTGCGCTGGTTGGAAAATTAAAATGGGCTTAGTGGGCTTTTTAGAAATTGGGATAAGCTTGGTAGGCTTGTCGAAAATTAAATTGGGCTTAGTGGGCTTGTTTGAAGGTTAAAATGGGCTTAGTGGACTTGATGGAAAATATATAGGCTGTAAAGCCCATTAGATGGAAAATTTTCTTGGCCCATTTGAAATAAAATGGATGAAAAATACTTAAGTTATGAAAATAAAGATTTTTATGGAAAATTTTCAAGTGAAAAAAATTAATTAAAAAATTTTTTTACGTGAGAACTTAGAAGAAATATGACCAAAAATAAGAAAAATCTAAAGTATGAAGGCTAAAATAGGAAACTCTATGTACTAAATGAAACTTTTCATATCATGGGAAAATAAAATTAATGAGAAAATTCATGAGTGAAAAGAAATAAAATTCCATGCTTGAAGGTTTTTGTTTTCTATTTTTTGTTTTAGTAGAAAAATTCACGTAGTAGAAAATTTCGTGTTTTAACCATGCTAAAACATTTGAAAATATCCCAAGTCTTGAATTCTAAAATGAATTTTTGTAAATAAATTAAGAAATTCTATGTGTAAAAAAAGAGCGATTAAAAGTTTCAAACTTGTGAAAGTTTATGAGAAAAACCCTTACAAAAGAAAATTATATCTAAAAAATGAAAATATTCAAAAAATAGATTGGAAATCCAAAATGCCAAATTTTTATTAATTTATTGAAAACATATGAAAAAGTCTAGAATTTTAAACTTGGGAAAGTTCTATAAAGAAACCTTTAAGGAGTAGAAAATTTTGTATTTTAGAAATGAGAAAATTCTAATGATAGATTCGAATTTAGACAAATGAGATGAAAGCAACGCATTGCTCAAAATATTAATTGGTAGAAGTAATAATAGTAAAAAATCTAAAAATCGAAGAAAGCTTTATCAAAAAATTTTTGCGAGTAAGGTACTTATGGTCTCATGAAAAATTCAAAATTAAGTAATAAATTTGATAACTTGACGTCTTGTGATATAAAATTCCAATAAAGACTTTTTCTTAAATATTTTAGCTTTTTTGGGGTGAGTATAAGCATAAGTGCTAGATAGGTATCGGTAAAAATATATGACATTCGACTTACAAAATTTCATGAAAAAATTTGAAAATTTTTTAAAAATGAGAAATTGTGACATCATATCCAAAAATAAATTTCAAAATTCCATAAAAATATTTAAAAGCTAATTTATCTCTTTAATCCTCATTTTTTCATTTGAGATTTATTCACTATGACCTTCAAAACTGTAATTTTTTGTTGCATGCTCATACGGTAATTTAGTCATGACCAAATAGCTGTTGAAAAGGCTTAGTCCTCATGGAGAAAGTTAACCACACTAGGATAATCACCTGATTCTCAATCTTGGATATTTTAGACTACCAAAAAAAGAGGCTAAAATGAAATTAGGTGCAGTTATCTTTCTTTGCTCATTAATAAGAATTATAAACAAGGTAAAAACTAAAGATAATCTTTCGTTTGAGCCATGAGATCTTATAAAAATAAATTTTAATAAAAGTAAAGTAAAAGATCCTAGTGAAAAAAAACTAAAAGATTAAAAAAATGTGACCTAGGCGAAGAGTAAGTAAAAAAAGTAACTAAGTGAAACCTAAAGTTCAAAGATGTAACCAAGATAGAGCTTAAGTCTAAAGGATTGACAAAGGCAAAACCATGATAGTCATTAGTCAAGGAGGTGACTAAGGCATAACCTAAATTAAAAAGATTGACCAAGTCAAAACCATAATAGTCAAGGAAGGGCTAGGGCAAAACCTAAGTCAAAAGGGTTGATTAGGTCAAAACCATAATAGTCAAAGAGGTTACTAGGGTAAAACCTAAGTTAAATGGTTTGACCAAGGCAAAACCATAATTGTCAAAGAGATGATGAACGTAAACCCTAAGTTGAAAGGGTTAACTACGGTGAAACTATAATAGCCAAGGATATGACCAAGATGAAACCTAAGTCGAAAGGGTTGACCATGATGAAACCATAATAGTAAAAAAGGTGAGTAGGGCAAAACCTAAGTTAAAAGTGTAGACCATGGTGAAACCATAATAGTCAAGAAGGTGACCAAGGTGAAACCTAAGTTGAAAAGGTTTACCAAGGTGAAACCTCAATAGTTAAAGAGGTGACCAAGGCAAAACCTAAGTCAAAAGGAATTAGTCAATTCGTATAGGGACAATGTCTGATACTTGATCTATTTAAGAAGAAACAAGACTTAACCTTTAGTTTTGAGAAAATTGACATACCTAAATGGTTGTCGCTTTCTCCAATATCATGATCAATTTTAGTTTTATGAGTCACAAAATGCAAAAAATGCATAAAGAGTGCATATAATGACTTCTCATGCTAACATTTTTTTTATTTATGCATGAAGAGGGTATTCTTTTACCATGTCTCCCGAATTCTTTTCCCTAAGTTTTATTAAAAAGCATTATCTATTCACTTTAATCCTTCCTAAAGCATCTAAAAAATTTGAAATATTAGCCAAGGTTCCTATAATGTTTTGATCTAGTTCCAAAGTAGTATGAAGGAATCTTTTTGTTATTCCTTTTGAATTATTAATCATCACTTAACAAAAATGTGGAATGGGTAAAAAATTTGATGAAGATATGGATAAAAATATGTTTTTGTACTAAAAAAGAGAATGAAATACAATATTAGTTTCTCAACAAAAATGGAAAAGGCGTATAAAAAAACTTAGCATTGTTCCTAATATCAGATATATAGAATCTTTGATTTAGTTCTTTAGGGGTCTTTCTTGAATGAATGTTTGCTTTTGTGTAAACCAATCTCTTGAAAATATTCCCAATCAAGCCATGCTTTTCTTTTCTGACCTTAACTTTTTGATAAATTACAGTTCATTTATTTCTTTCCAAGTGCTCCAACCATTCTTTTGGGTTTTTAACTCAAAGCCTTCCCTATTTATCATCTTTTACTTTGTTATCTAGATGCCTTTTTGGGTTTTCATTTGGATTACTTTTTTTTTGCATGCCTTTTGAGCTTTCATTTGAAGGCATCCTCTATTTCTTTTTTTCTCATTTTTTTTCTTTTCTTTAAATGCTAACCCTTAGGTGTAATACTTTTTCACATTACTAGAGTCGATGGAGTTCAGTAGGGTATCTCCATCTATTTCTGCTAAAATTAAAGCTCCTTTTAAAAATGATTTTTTAACCACCAAAAGTTATTCCCACTTAGCCTTTTATTTGCCTTGTAGATCTTTTTAGGTAAGAATGATTTTCTTTAGCACCAGTTCTTCCTCATGAAGTACTGCAAGTGAAACTTTTTTTGGGGGCTCTCATTATCCTCTTCTGATACATCTATCCATGTTGAATTGCCTTCAGCCTTTTTTCCTGATTAAAATTTAATTATTCATAATGATCCTAAACCCATTTAGCTTTTTCCAACTTGGTCTCTATTAGTATTCAGGTGAGGTAATCTAGATGTTAATTGGCAGAACAACCTCTGTGTCATAGACCAATAAGCAAAGTGTGGCTGTAGTTGGAGTTTGAAGCAAAGTTCAAAACCTAGGAAGGCAAATAAGAGCTTTTCATGCTAGTCATTGTAGGTTTGCACCATCTTCACCATAATCTTCTTAATCTTTTTAGTGGCTGCCTCCATGACTTATTCATTTTTGGATAGTACATCATTGAGTTACGATATAAGATTTTGAGTTGAGTGCACACCTCTTTCATCATTTTATTCTTCAAATTAGAGGCATTATCTATTATAATTCTCTCAAGAATTTTGTATCAACAGATGATGTTGCCCTTCAAGAATCTGAATGCTGTTGTCTTTGTTACATTTGCATAAAAGGCTACTGTAACTCACTTATTGAAGTAATCTATGGCTACCAAGATAAAATGATGATGATTCGAAGCTTTAGGAAGGATTGGCCCAATGACGTTCGTGCCTTATTGAAAAGGACCAAGGCATATTTATAACGTGCAAAGGTAAAGATGGCATATAGATCTTGTCACATGACCTAACACTTATGAAATCTTTAGGCATACTGAATACAGTCACCCACCATAATCATCCAAAAGTACCTTAACCTTATGATATGCCTTACCATTTTGTGTCTATTGACATAAATTTTGCAAACCTCTTTGTGCATTTTTTTTTTTTTTAGGATTTTCTATGCTTCAAGGACATCTATTCATCTTAGCAATGTCTAGTCAGGATTTTTTTAAGGGATTTTGCCATCCAAGACAAAGCTCATCACCAACCTTTTTAATGTTTTTTGTCATTTTTGGTGTCATTGTCTGGATATTCTTGATATTTAAGTTACCTTTTGATTTCATGATACCAAGGGAGACCATTCCCTTCCAATTTAATATTTTGATAATAAATGAAATATTCATAAAAGCTCATCTAAATTAGGGTCACTTTTTTTAATTTATTTACTTTAAACATTGAGGCATGGATGGCTATAACATCTACCATTTGATTCTTATCTTAGGGCAAATGAATAAAGTTCATTTTATCAAAATTTTCTAAAAATTCTAGAAACAACTTTCTATATTTGATAAATCATAGTTGATAAATCACTAGAGCTAAATCCCCAAAAACCTTCAACACTCTGGCTTTTCTTTCTATAGCCATATAGAGTCCCATAACACGTGGTTCACATTTTGCCACATTATTTTTCTGGTGAAAATCTAATCTAGCTATGAAGGGATAATAGTTTCCTTTTACGGATGTCAAAATTGCTCTAAGTCCATGGCCTAAAGCATTTAAGGCTCTGTTGGAACACATCTTCCACATTAGCTCATTGGGTTATTTTTTTTCCTTTCCAACCCAAATATTCATCAAGTCTTTATCAAGTTAATCAAAATTCAAAGGTTGATAGTTATTAAGTGCTCGACTTGCTAGGAATTCGGTGCGACACTTTCTTTTATAACATTTTGACTCGTATAGACTATGTCATTTTTTGACAATAGGACCTGCCATCTTGCTATCCATCCTAATAATGCTGGTGCTTCAAAGAGGTTCTTAATTAGATCCATCTTTGTAATCAATCATGTAGTGTGGTACAACATATATTGTTTGAGCTTATGTGCGATCTAAGCTAAAAGGCAACATAACTTCTCTACTTGTAATCCATGAACTTTTTACAAAGGTAATTAATAAATGGCTCTTTCTTTCTTCCTAATTTCATCATGCTACCCCAGCACACATGTTATTGACCTTTCAAACATGGTAAGGAATAATATAAGAGGTTGCTATAAAGTTATTGGTACCAGAACCAATAGATTTAACAAATAATGCTTTACTTTCTCAAATCCCCTTTGATAATCTTCCTATTCCCTCACATCATGTTTTCAATGAAATTAAAAAATTAGATTACATCTGTCTGTAAACTATGAAATGAAACAGGTAGCGTAATTTAATTTCTTGAGGAAACTTCTTACTTCTTTTTGTGTATTAGGAGGTGGCGATTCCTAAATGGCTTTAATTTTATTAGGTCAATGTCAATCCCTTTTCACTTATAACAAAGCCAAACAACTTCCTCAATCTTACTCTGAAGGTACATTTTGTTGGGTTTAACTTTAACTAGTACTTTCTCAAACTTTCAAACAACTTTTGTTAATTCATGACATGCTCTTCCTCTCAAGGCAACTTGGCAAGCATATGTCCATGTATACTTCGATCTCTTTATGCAATATGTCATGGAATAAAGTGACCATTGCCCTTTGATAGGTTGCCCCAAAGTTTTTTTAACCCAAATAGCATCACTTTATAATATAGCACGCCCTATATTATGAAAGATAGAGTCTTTTCCATGTCTGTTAGTGTTATTCAAATCTGGTTATGCCTAAAAATCCATCCATGAAAGAGAACAAATAGTTCTTTATAGTGTTGTTGATTAGATTGTCAATATGAGAGAAAGAGAAATTATCTTTTGGACTTGCTCGATTTAAATCTCAATAATCTACACACATCTTGACTTTCCCATCTTTCTTTAGAATCGAGATGATATTAGCAACCCATTTTGGGTATTTTGCCACCTCAAGAAATCAACCCATAAATTGTTTCTTTACCTCCTCCTTAACCTTTAAAAGCATTTTTGGTTTTATTTTTCTCAACTTTTGCTAAACTAACTTGAATTATAATCTTAGAAGTAATTTATGGACCACAATATATGTATCTAAGCGTGACATATCTCGATGTGTCTTCAAGAAGATGTCTCAGAAATCCTAAAGCAAATTTACTAACCTTTCCTTGGTAATGACTATAATGACAGTACTTATTCTAACTTTCTTTTTATTATTGTATCCCTTATGTTTACAATCTTTGTGGGTATTCATAGGGCATTATTCGCTTATCCTTTTGCTCAATTAGTTTCAACAAATTGAGAGGCAACATATAATCATCAGCATCATCTTCGAAATTAGCCTCTATAAGCAAACAAACCATTCAAAATTAACCTCTAAATCCTGCATGAGATAATCTATTTTTTTCATTAAGAACTCTATGAAGATAAAAAAAGGAAAGAATGGGCAAAAGAAAATTTATTATTTGATTTACTTATGGGTATGTTAAAGAAAAATGAGTGTGAAGGAAACATAATATTCCCAAAAAGTGATATATATGTTTTTTATTTTTTAGATGATTTAGCAGTTTAAACCTTTATAAAATGAGCTTTAGATGTTTTTGGGTCGAGACAAATAAGTAGAGTTCTTAAAATTACTCTAGAATTAGCCTAGACACTATAATTCTCTTAGTAATAGCCTAATTTTTTTAGATATATCTTAGAAGACATGGGTGGATTCCATGATCTTTTTCCATTGCTTTGCCATCTTCTTCAATGAAAGCTACTTGAAACTTTTACAAGCTTGATTAATCACTATCATGATGGCTATTGTCCTTTTTTCTTTGATCCTTGGATTGATGACAACTCTATGGTAAATCTTTCTATGAGATTTAAAAAGAGCTGAATTCAGGCTTTACTTTATGATCCAGGCCAACTTTTTTCCAGAGTTTTACTCTCAAACTTTTTCTTCTGATTCCACTCTAGCTTAAAATTCAGTTTATGTTTGCCCTTCTTGTCAATTGCTTTTATAGATTGAAGCATCCCTTACAAATACTTTCTAGGGCCCTTTTTAGCTTAGGTGTATTTCCCTACTGTAACCTTAAGGCCCATAAAAGTGCTCTTCGAGAGTGGGGTTTTAGAATTTAAAATCCTTCTGCAATATAGGTGACATTGGCAAATTAGAAGGCCTTGAATGAACATTCTTCAGCCTT
>JAQSVH010231037.1:24828-37113 GCA_029448705.1 Adansonia digitata
TTTGGCTATGCTTAATCTGAGTAGAATTAACTAGCAATTGAGATAAAATGATTAATGGTATCACATTTAAAGCCAATCTATTATCGATAAAGACTTTAGTCATTATGGTTTTCTTACAGTAAGTTGTTGCATGAAGAGCTTTCACTAAAGTGTTCCTTAGAAGAGATCTCTTTGTCCCTAAACGAGATGAAATTATCAGTGATGATACTATTCATAAGTACTTAAGCCTATTTATCAAGATGTCCTGAAAAACATAGGCCTACATAAGCACCTTTAATAAAGCATTTTAGTGCAGCTCCTAACTGAGTAACAAGGTTAGCATAAAGATTTTGCTCTTTAGTTGCTCCATGATATTGTACGCATAAAGATTTTGCTCTTTAGTTGCTCCATGATATTGTACTCATTATGTTTTACAAACTTGAAAAATTCAGTCATCTTTTTTTCTTTTACCGACTCTTAAACTTCTGCTAGGGTATCCTCAGGTATCATGACTTTTTGGGTCTTTGCTCATTTCTTTTTGCCTTAGTACTAGCATCACTAATTTTAAGGCTATAATAGTGACCACTTCAAGTCACATGGTTGATCCCTAAAAAGTCAACAGCAGCCAATTGATCTACAATAACCTTCAAAGTTGTCACTGTATTATCATATTTCCATGGCACTTACTTGTTATCCTTGTATAGAAAGCGTGCTGGGGTTTTAATGATAAGTTTGGGAATGGTTTAGCCTTAAGAGGCTAATCTTCAGTTGGTTACAATAGATGATAAAGGGGTGATTGACCTCATATGTGGCTATGATGGTCCTTCATCGGTCATATTGATTGAATTTTTTTCTCTTGGATAGTTCCCTCATAAAATTTAATTTTATCATTATCCATTAACCTTCCAATTATAGCTAAACACTTTGAATAATTTTACAGAGAATATCCTAAGGTTGTTCAAAGCTTATAAAAATTGCTCTTAAGATCTAATTTGTTGTTTTCTATATTTCTGTGGTTCTGACTAATGAGTTTGGGTTCTGTCATAATTACCAAAACTTTTTCCACCAAGGTTTAAACCTCTTTGATGTTTGTCTTCACCCATCGTTTATTTTTTATGATTAATGCATTAATTCTAGGTTTACTGTAATTGTGTAGAAGGTTTGCTGTAAAGTTAGGTCTCATGGCATTGTCGAACCAAAAGGCACTGGTCTCAAAGAGACTTTGAACATTCTTTTTAAAAGACAGACAATTCTCAATAAATGGCTTGCTACTCCAACGTGGTATACATGTGGGCATTTGTGTTATACTATTAGGGAAAGTTTCCCTCATATGGCATGACAAAGATAGGGGCCACTAACCAAGCCTCGATAAAATTGGCATACATGTCCTTCTAGAAATAGAAAAGAGGGTGATAATGAAGGGGACTTATTTCTAGTAAAGTCCAGCCTCATGCATGTATTGGATTTCATAAACTATCAAAACATAAAGATAAATTAGTGAAAATAGTAAACACAGTAATAGCCAAACTTCTCTGTGGATCTCTAGAAAAGGATTTACATATGGTAAAAGTAAAATTTTAAATCACAATTCAATCATCCCTATGATCAAAAGCTACCTTAATGTTAGATGTCAAAATCTAAATGCAAAAGATTCCAAGAAGCTGGTTCTTGAAAGAATATTGAAAACCATAAACAGCACACTTGTCTTGCCTTTAATAGTTATCTCCGTAAGTAGTTATTGAAACCTTTTTGAGGCCTAGTGGTTCTCTAGTGCTACCTAGAATGTTGTTAATCCTTAACCAAAAGGTAACCTTAAATCTTGAATCAATCAAGAACCAAGAAGAAAGAAGGAAGCAAGTTTGTGCCAAGCTTAAAGTGTCTTAGGGAGATGGGCCATAATTAGGATTTTTTGTGTGGGAATATCATTTAAGAGAATTAAATTTTTCTTGATAAAAATTATTCTCTTAATATATTCAGCAGGATTCTATCTCAAAATTAAGTTAAAACACTCTTTTTTTTTCTTTTTTTTCTTCATGGCTAAAGGCCAATATATCTATTTATACTAGATTTTGGATGGAAGAATTTTGTCGTAGTTGAAACTCCAAAAACAAGCTAAACTTTTTACCCTTGCTTCAGGCGAACTAAATGGTTAGCCACCCTCCTCGCCTCCTTGGCTAAATTCCCCTGCCTTATTGGGCTGAAGGAGCTGGCCACAATAAGCTTGGGCTATAATCCTTGTGAATGGCAAAATACAGGGTTTTTGGGCTAAACTTATGTTTCCACGAATTTAATTCAAATGGTTCAATTTTATTTATTCTAAATACATAAACAATATTTATTTAATAAATATAATTATAAAAAATTATAAAAAATAAATAAATAAATTGGAAATATAGTTTTGCTGGTATAAACACATCCTTATGGATTTTATCATTATAAAAACCTTAATTTAGCTAAAACTATTTTTAACTGATTTTAACATTATGTAATATTAGTTATTTACAATAATATTCTAATGGATAATAAATAATATAATAAGATAGGAAATTTGATTCTTAATCAAATCCTATATCTAGATGAAATACTATTTCAACTAGAATTAGTGTTTATTCACCTTTACACTTTATGTCTTGATTTAGACATTATCTTAATAAGAATATATTTTTATTAATGTCTTAATTGGACAACAAAATCTAGATTTTACAAATCTAATTTTATCTTAGATAATTGAACCTATTCAATTAAGTCATTCGTTCATATTGCCTTTTATTTAATTAAGTTATACTTAGTTAAATCCTATATTTAATCCAATAGATCTACCTTAATGTGTGTAACCCATTAGCTTCCCAATATGGTCCCAATATGTTCATAGATCAAGAGTAGGACAAATGTTGAAAAGTTTATGTAACCTTTTAGAAACCTTTCAATAACTAGCCTATCAGTGTAGTATGGTCTTTTCACTAGATATTCTAGAATGAGGATGAGCATGGAGCAATGTAGACCAAAACCTCTATTCATATTAGCTTTTACAAGTCATGGTTAATGATCATGGATCTATGAGGAACTATTCCTTATAATTCATTATGCTCTACCTAAAGATTTTAATACAATTACTATAGTTAAGAACTTTTGAGATATATCTCTAACTCAAAGTGACAAATCCTCTATGTATCACTAAGTCATCTACCATATGATTCATGCTATACCCAAAACCACCCCACCATAAGCATTCATCTCTTGTGAACCCATTCGTGATGGAATCAAAGCATAATGCTCCTCATACGAGATGACCTAGTATCCTAAGTCAAAAGACTATTTTAGATGACTAGCACATGAGAACATATTCCAAAGACACTTAAGTGACTTATACCAAATGGAGTTCTCATTCTGGCCAAGTACAGTGAACTTGTTTTCACAGAACAAGCATCTATATGTTATCCTTAAGTATCTTGTATACTTTAACTTCTACGAGATCAAAGAGTTGCATAGATCCTATGCATGAAAGCTTAGCATATACTAGTCTTTGTGCATTATCAATGCCCTGTCTTGACAATATAATGATTAGGAATCTTTTTAAAAACATGACTTTGATGCATAAGGATCTAATCATTGTAATTGGCTTACTAACTTTCAAGGTTGTTATGTTTCAAGGGCTTCATCCAATTAGCATCTACAGGAGTGTCAATCATGCCACAACATGAAGAAAAACCTATGTTACCTTAAGCTTTGTAACATGAATTTGGTCTTTATTTAATCAACTGGTATAACATGAAAGTCATGATGTAGAACAATTATACTAAGATTTATTAAATAAAGAAAACAAAAAGCATGGCATTCATATCCCAGCAAAAAATATATGTTCAAAACATTTCCAAAAATAAAAAACTTCTTAAAATTCAATCCTTAAAGTTGAAAACATAAACATTAAATTTTTAAAATAATAAATCAAAAAATGAAATTTCTTAATGACTTCCCCACATAGGGGCATAAGCCTAATCTACATCATCCGGGTTGCCATTCTCTCTAATGGTCTATCTTCATTTATCATTTTCCTTGTCTTTGTCATTGGTCTCTAATATGTCAAACATATTAGTACCAATAATTAGGTATTATATACCAAAGGAAAGTAAATGAATTTTTAAATTTATACTTGAGGTAAAAGCTCCATTTTGCTTTTTGTCCTTCACCAATTCAAGGTACTCTTTACAGTTTTCTTCTAATAACCAGGTTTTCTACAATGATGACATGTGCCCTTATTAGTTCCATCCTTAGCCTTCACTCCACAGATGGCTTCAAACTCTTTGATCCATCCTTTTTTGATTTTTTCTTCTTTATGTTTTTTTTAGAAGTAAAAGTAGAAGTAACCAAGTAGACAGCTTTCTTATTTATAAGAGACTTTTTTACCATAAACAACATGTTTAGCAATCCAAAAGGGAAGTCTTTAAGTGTTTCAAGTTGAAGTTTAACACAAATTATGAAAAACTTGGAGATAGAGAAGAAAGAACTAGATAAATGGCTAACTCAATATCCATCGACCAACCCAACTATTTTAGACAAGTGATCCAACCAATCATCTTTAGCACATGAGTTCTAATAGGTGTGCCTCTAGACATTTGGAATAATTTTTTTAAGATGCCAAATCCCTAAGTGCACATTTCCTTATTGAATAGTTTTCTAAGGTTTCGGATGATGTTAGGAGCTTTCATGCCTTCATATTGCTTCTAGAGATTAGGTGCCATGGTAGCCAACATCATACATATGGCCTATATAAAATCATCCCTAAGAACTCGATAGGTATCTTTTTTTTCTGAAGAGGCATCACATTTAGGCTCATCGAGTACAAGATCACTAAGAACATAAGCCTTGTGCTCTTGTGTTAAAACAATTTTACCATTGTGGAGCCAATTAATGTACCTAGTCAACTTGTTAGCTACAAGTATGCTACACGACGATAGATTAGAAGTCTTACTTCTTATATATACCCTATATGAATTAATATTTAATGTTGACAACATATTTAAGATAACCATTTAGTCAGGTTTTAAAACTAAAACAATTATTATTATTTTTGCATAACTGTAGCCCTCAATTATAATACGAGAAGTTCAACATTTAAATTTTCTTAATGAGCTAGTACCTCTTTCATTCTAGCATAACCTTCAGCGACTCAACAAATTATAAAAGAACTAGTTAAATAGATAACATGGTTTATTGATTGTGTCTCTATGGAATTCCTAGTTCAGTTATGGTAACTTTTTACCTAAATACATCTTATGTATGTCACCTAACCATTGCCTCTACTATTACATGGTCAAGTGCACCACATTCGAGCCAAGCAATACTAGTTAAGTAAGGCCCACAGCTTATAACTAACATCGTTTAGCGAAAGGGACCTAAAGTGACTCAACAAATCACCCTTGATCGAAACTCGAGTATCTTGTTATGAACAATAGACTTAATATTTTATGAGGGATTTCTTTTATCAAATATTATTTAAGTTTCATTGATTTGCTTTTGATTACATTGCATTTATTTGATCATATATGCCACACACACACACATATATATATCTTAACATAAAAATAAATCTATTACATGCAATCTACTAGGATGATTATGCACTTTCATCTAGACTGATCTTCTTGAGCCATTAGGAAACTAGGTGGTCAATTTTCTTGGGATACCAATTCCATATTATATAAGTCTTCATAGTAATCTCCTTGGACTTCATCTTGGCACCATCTCCTTTGCATCTTGGAGTACATAAATTCTATATTACTAACCTAATCCTAGATCTCTAACTTATGTAATAGTTACAGTATTTAAATTTGAAGGGAGTAAAGAAAGAAAATAATTTTATAATCCTAGATAATAAAGTGATAAGGCAAGGTTTGCAAACCCTATTTATAAAAATAAATACTAAAATAAATAAAATTAACCATTCACAACCTAGTCAATCTAAGGTCTAAATCTATAACCATACTTTATTCTTTAACAATTATAGCATAATAATGACGTATAGTAATATCAGATGGTAATCACATGATGGTAATCGCATGTATACAATGCATGTATAAACAAATTTATAACATTTAACAAAGCATCTACAAAAATAGACCTTGCTGATTAAACATATTTAATCTTATTCCTACTTTTGGGAGATAAGTCTTAAACACGGGCATATACCTAACCTTTAGGTCATTTGTCTCAACAAAGACAAATACTTTTTATGCATGCTTAAATTAGGTTTCCAAAATTAACATATTTAAAGAATTAAAACTAAAATATAATTAAACAATTCAAGTAAGTAAGTTTCCAAATCTTGATTCTTTTAAAGCATGTTTATTTAAAGAATCCTTTTTGAATTGAAACTCTATCAATATTCCAAACTTTTAGGGACCATGTTCTATTAGATAATTCGTTATCTAATCCAACTTAAACTCATTCCCTAATTTAAGAAAGCTAATTCCTAATTTTAAGAAACTTCACTCCCATTAGAAAACTAGTTACAATGAAAGTATGACTCTAACAAGTAGTGCCCTTGTCTTGGCAATCTTCTTGGCCATTCTAATAGTGTTTAACTGCCACCTGGATGATATTTAGGGGCTGTTTCAAGTGCTGGAAAATCATATTAAATGCTACCAAGAACTAATTTAAGTTTGCATCCAAGAAGACAACAAATTTGCCTCTATTACAAGTCACAACAAAACTCAAGAAGAGGCATCACCCTACCACAAGCCCTAGCCCTGATACACAATTTTTCACATAGATGAAGAGTGTTTAAATACTAAAATTAGATGCTAGAAATTTATTCAAGATGCTGCCAAAGTTCTAACCAAAGCAGCAAACTCAATGGCAACTAATTGCCATACAAATCGTAACTTTCATGGAACACTTTCCATGCATGTGGCATCAACATGCCATAAACTCTTGCAAGCAGGATTCATTCAAGAATGTAGACATCTAATTTTATTCTGGCCCTTTTCTCGATAGTTTTTGGAATATCCAAGAGTAAAAGCTTAGTGATCGCCTTGGTACGAGTAGACTTTCTTCAAGTGAACTAGAAATTTTCATGATCGTTTTAGTCCTACTTAAATGGCCGCATATGCATGTGGCAAAAAAATTGTAGTTTTAAAAGCCATAGAGAACAAATCTCAAATAAAAAATAAGTATTAAAGTAAAAAAATTAGTTTTTAAATTTATTCTTTTGAAATTTTAAAATTCATCTTTGCAGATGATATCATGGTTAAATTTTCATATTTTTTGGAATTTTTCAAGATTTTTCATGAAATTTTAAGAGTTGACCATCATATATTTTTATAACACTCGTGTAGTATTTATGCCCATACTCACTCTGAAAAATAAAAAAATATTAAGGAAAAATATGTTTTAGTATTTTATAACACAAGCTATTAAGTTATCAATTTTGGTATTTAATTTTGAATTTTTCACAGCATTGTGAATGTCACACTCACAAAATTTTTCTAATAAAATTTGTATCGGATTTCAAGATTTCATATTTTTCATTTTTATTGATTGATATTTTGAGTAATGTGTTGAATTTAATTCATTTTCATAAATTTAAATGTATTTTTGGAATTTTCTCAGTTCCAAAATGTAAACTTTTCCTTATTAGTAAAATTTTGTTGTAAAATTTTTTAAAGTTTATAACTCTAAAAAATTTCACATATTTCAATAAAATAACTTGGATCTAGCTTTTTGGAATTTTGATTCATTTTTATGAAATATAATTTTCATCCTCAAGAATTCTTGTTCATAAAATTTTACAAGTTTGAAATTTTTAATTGCCTTTTTCTTGCACATAAAATTTCGCAAAAATTTCTTTTCAGATTTTTATATGAAAACTTCATTATTTTTATTTTTAATGGGCCAAAATTTATTTTTCTATTTAATGGGCCTTAAAACCCATTAACTTTCCTAATGGACCTAATAAGCCCATTAATTTTTCAACAAGCCCAATAAACCTATTTTTGCTTTTAACAAGCCAAATAACTCTATTTTGATTAAATTTTTAATAAAATTTGTTAGGTGGAATTTTATTAACTGAATATGAAATTTTATTCCTAGAATACATAATTTTTAATTTGTTCCAAGTCTATATAATTTGTTGTTATCCAAATTCAAAATTTTTCTTTTTTTCTCATCTTCATGTTTCTAGATGATGATGTCATACACAAAAAATTTTATTAAAGCTTATGAAAATGATAAAATAAAAAAAGCATAAATAAAAAAATTTAGAAATGGGTAGAAGCCATTCGGCCAAGCAGAATTTTAACCTTCTAGCCAATTATCCCCCTTATAGATAAGGGGAAGATATTTCAAGAATGACCTTTAGCTTTTCCATAATAAAAAACACTAAAAAACATTGAAATTTCTTAGGTTTTTAAGCTTTTAAAGGTAATTTTTTCTTGTAAAATCTTTACTTTTTGTTCACTTCATTCAATTTTCTCCTTTTTAGTGAGCCAAAGTCATGCTTGGACTCATGGATTCTTATCCATGTTGATAGGGCAAACATGAAGGCTATGATCAAAGCTTGGTAATTTAAATGTTTAATTTGATTTGCATTTGTAATAGTTTGATTTTCATCACGAAAACATATATATATTGTGCAAATGCTATTGTGAAATTATGTATATATTTTTGTGTTATTTTCCTTAGTATTTTCATATTGATTTATGTTGATATATTCATTATTTATCATGATTTCATGCATATTCAAGCTTGGTAGAAATTAGGACATGTATTTATATTGATATTCATGCAATTATGAGATGAAAAAAAATTCGTTTTTTGTTGATACATATGCTAGCCAAAAATGATTGGAGTTCTTGAACAATTTCTCATACTTGGTTTGTGATATTTGGATTATTTTGTAATATTTAAAACTTTTACGGGCCAAATAATTTTCCCAAAACTTTAAAGCCTTGGAAGGGTATTTCCATACTTAGCCAAAATAAATATGGGTGATTTTATGATGTTTTGGGTTTCTAGACTATTTTGTAATTATGTAAAGTTTAGGGACTAAATTACAAAAATCAAAAAATTATTTCAAAGCCATCCAAGCTTGGCTAAAAACTTATATACCTTTAGGGATATCTTTTATTTATTTTTAACATGAAATTATTTCATGTGTTTGTAACCTTTTTAGGGCATTTTTGTAATTTTAAGAAATTTAAGGGCCTATTCGCAAAAATTCAAAAAAATTATTTTAGGGTTATAGTTGCTTGGCCGAATTGATCATGTAATTTTTGGTACATGTTTTATGTTGATTTTGGTATGTTTGGTGTTGTCTTGCAATCTTTAAATCATGCAAGGAATAAATTGCAAAAAGTAAAAATTTTTCCAATCCATCAATGCTTGGCCTGAACGTTGTCTATGACTTCTAGTATGATTTTCATGATTTTTGTGATAACTTTTATGCTTAATTTTGAGTTTAAATCATGTAGCGACTAAATTGTAAAAATAAAAGAATTTGTTTCAAAGCCTATCATGCTTGACTGAATTCATAATGTTCCCTTAGGGATGTGTCTCATGCATTTTCAACACGTATAAATGCATGATAAATATTAAGGCCTTTTGATGCCTTTTCATAATTTTAAAGAGTTTAAGGCTTGCTTATAAAAATTAAAAGAATTTTCAAAGCCATAAGTACTTGGCTAAATGCATCTTATGAGTTTTAAAATGTTTTCCTTATGGATTTTGATGTGTTGGATATTTCATTTTGTATTTTATTTTATATAGAGACTAATTTGGAAATTAGAAAAGTTATGGACTATTTAGTAAAACCTAGTATTTTAGGGTTAAAATGGTCTTTTCTTATATCTAATTACTCATCTAGAGTATTTTGGTCATTTAGAAACACTTTTAGCATTTTTAGCTATTTTAAGGCTAAAATGCAATTTTGAGGAACTTAGGGACCTATTAATTATTTTTGCATTTTGGGTCATATTTGCCATCCAAGTTTCCCATTTAGGGTAAAATTATCATTTTATATTATTTTTTAGTCTCTTATGGTACGAGGATACTTATATGCCAAATATATACCTTATAGGCATTTTTGTAATTTATCCTAAAACCAAGTTTTTATGATCACTGGATATTTATAGGTCAAAGGTGCATAACAGGGATAGATTCATCTTTTTTATCCTGATGCTTAGCCTTTCAGAGTACCGGGTATTTATATGTCTAAGGTACACCTACTACATTTGGTAATCTACATTAGAACTAAGACCTATATGATTACTGGGGTACTTAGATATCAAAGGTGCACAGTAAGAATAGATTCGTTCATTAGAAAGTTATCAAGTTCTTTAGGGTTACCAAGATACTTTCACATTGACGATATACCCCAAGGATGTTTTTGTAATTTTGCATTAAAACTGAGTCTTTTAAAGTTACCAAGATACTTCCATGTTGAAGGTATACTTTAGGGGTAGTTTTGGTCTTTACGACTAAATTCAAGTCCTTAAATTCTAGTTCATACTTTTGTAGAAACTGAGTCTTAGGATAAATTTTATTTTCATAAAATCAAAATTTTTAAAATTAAGACAATATCTCTGAGTTAAAATAATACATGGAATGTCTCTCGGAATGCAAGAGAGGTTCTACAAATTATTTTAATAACAAGATATCCTTTTCAAAATGGAAATAAGAATTTTTATGAATTTTGGAATATTAAAATGTTTGGATTCCTTCGGCCCTCTAGTAAGGAGCGAAAGATATTTTGATTTTTATAACCTTTAGTATTCCTCTGGCTCTTCTTGGGGTATGAAAGATAATGATAAAACCTTTCGTATTCCTCTGGTCCTTCGGTGGGGTGTGGAAGATATTTTGATTTTCAAAAATATTAAAAATATGATTTTCTCATAGAAATAATAAATTTGGGATTTATAAAAATTTTGTTTTGACATACAAATATTATAATTAAATGCCGAATATTGAAATCAAATAAAGATTAAATTTTAAATTAGCACGTAATTAAAAAGGTTCTTATTTTCGGGCATCATGAGAGGGTCAATCATTACTTGTGATTATAATTGACTTTTGGACCCTTTTATATAATCTTTGGCATTAACGTAGGACTCAGAGTTTTTTTAGGGTTTCATAACCCTCGACATAAACTTTGATAAGTGACTAATCTCACCTAACTAAAATAGATTGGTGGCAACTCTAAAACAAATTGTTATTTTCTAATAACCATAAAACGTTAAGTTGAGCGAATGATTCATCTCAGCAACCCAGTCCCCAAACATAAAAAATAAGAAAAGATAATAATGATATGGCCTTTAAAAGTAAAAAAAATGACATATAGATAGATAGATATATATATATATAGGAATGAGGGGTAAAACTATCTTTTTAAGTCTGGATGGGTAGGATTCGTATCCGAGCCATGTTATGACAAAGAATTATATATATTCTTTGATTAATTTGTAGTCCTAAAGTGCAACATCTCTATGGAACTTTTCTATAAAGGTTTCAAGGTGAATTGGAAGCAAAAACACATCCAAGATTAGCCTTAAAAAGCATACCATGCGATTTCATCAAGAAAACCTAAGATTGTGTTTCTTTGTTTTATATCATATTTAAATAAATCAAAATTGAATTTTATAAGTTTTATATGATAAAATTAAATCATAAAAATCAATTTTTTACAACAAAGAAACCATTCACAAATTTCAAGGTTTCCATGTCTATGACTTTTTTCAATTCAATGTGTAATTGATCTAAATCAATAAAACCTAATTTTTATTAATTATTAAACCTTTTAATAATGATCAATAAACACTCTAAGCATGCTATCCAAAATTTAAAAAAAATTATAAAAATGATTTTACCAAGTTCTTTGGCTTAAAAATTCATAGATCTATACATGTAACATTCGAATGTCAAATACCATGAATTAACCTATACTTACTACATGTAATCTACAACCTATAGGCTCTGATAACACTTGTTCGGAACTCATTCCTAAAAAAGTCTGACCTCGTGCAAGTATTGGATTTCATAAACCATCAAAACAATAAGATAAACATAGTGGAAATAGTAAACATAGTAATAGCAGGATTTCTTTATGAATCTTTAGGGAGGGATTTACATTTAGTAAATAAAAAAATTTGAATCAATATTTAATCATCCATATGATTAAAAGTTACCTTGATATTAGATGTCAAAATCTAAACATAAAAGATTCCAAGAAGTTGGTTTCTTGAAAGAATCTTGAAGACCTTAAGTAGCAATGTGTCCTGCCTCTAATAGTTATCCACATAAGTGTTAATACCTTCT
>JAQSVH010231069.1:0-12852 GCA_029448705.1 Adansonia digitata
TTTTATTATAATTAATTTTGTTAAATGATTTATGTGTAAAAATTATGTGCATGAGATATATTTTGTGTACCAAATGTGTTTTGTTTCTAGATACAAATAATATATGCATGACAAGCATGGGTAATCTAAATTTCATGTTTCGAATGCTTTTACGATACACTATGTTTAAACCTGCCAATGAGAGTTAATTGTTGGCTATGCGGACTTGTACTTTGTGATTAGAGACTAGTTTTGAACTGTGGCATCGGTTTCTAATATTGGTTTTTGTTTTGACTCGTGCCACCAGTTTAGAATAATGGTTTTTGTCCATAGCTTGTAAAGGTAGATGGATATATATATATACACATATCTATATTTCGGTGACTGAGGCATAAAATCTTTGTTTAAATATATTATGATAGATCATTTTGAAATAAGTTATTTACAAATATAAGATTACCTAGAATTTTGTATTGCATAATTTTAATTTGTTATTTTGACCTTATGATTTTTAATCGTGCTTAACCTAGCTGAAGGGATGTCAACTGCCTGCTGAGTAGTTGTACTAATCATGTTCCTTTTACCATTTAACATGTTCTAAATATGGTCAGACACATGATTATTAGGGAGTTATGATTTGACTTTAGTGCATTTTTTTTTTCAAAACTTAGTGTGTAAAGAAAACTTAAGACTTTTTAAGACTATTATTGGATAAAATATTTAAAGATCTATTTTTTTTAACTTCATGGTACACAATTTAATATATTTTTGCACATAATTTAAATAGTTCAATTTATAATATTTTATAAATGTTGATTTCTTCAAATTCTAATTTATTAGTTAGTTACCTTGCACATTTGTAAGAATATATCTCATAGATGCATAGCGTCTATTATGCCTCAATTTAGGACATTACAGATTTAGTGGTATTAGAGATAGGTTTTTGACCTGAGAGTTTGATGATTGTTACAATGAAACATTTAGTATTATTGCAATGAGTGTGGATAGAAATTTAAGTTTAGGACGTTTCTTTCCATTAAATTTATTACTTCTATTTTGTTATGATAGTTTGTTACCAAAAAAAAAAAATAATTATAGTGGTAATATGTTTGTTCGTTTGATTGAACCAGCATGCCTCCTTATCACAACAAGAAACTCAACTTTGCTAAGATTGTGACAAACATTAGAGCTAGTGGCTTTAAGAGTTCTCATGATGAATATGTCAAAATGAAGATCAGATCAAGGTATAAATGTTGCAAAAAATGCTTAAGCAGGTGTTAGGAATTAGACTGTGGTAGCATAAGGTTTAGGGGCTAGGAATGATGATAAGGTGTTGCATTTGATTAAAGAAGTAATTAATTTGGTGAGGGATCAACGACAATATTAGCTATCATTGTGATAAGCTGATAACCCTAGGGAATGGAAAAGTTTGAGTGAGTTTAAGAAGACAACACCCCCTATTTTAAGGGTTTTACAATACTGGATGAAGTAGAGTTATAGATCAAGAAGATGAAGAAAGCTTTTAATGCAATGCATTTTTTAGATCAAGGTAAGGTTAGATTCGCTAACTACTTATTCAAGGAAGTGCAAATAATTGGTAGAAAAAAGTAGCACTCATAAAAATGATCCTTGATTCTTTACTTGGAACAACTATCGCACTGCCTTTTATACTAAATATTTTCTTAAAAGTAAATTACTATAGTTGGAAATGGAGTATCTTAATCTGACTTTAGGTAGCAAAATTTTGGATGATTATGAGGTTGAGTTTTATCGATTGTTGAAGTTTCCCCTTCTTTTGTTTTTAATGATAAAAGTAGAACTAGAACGTTCAAAAATAATTTAAATGTCTATATTTGTAGAGGCCTTGCTGCATTGCATTTGACCAGATGTCAACATCATGCCCCCACCCTTCATCCTAAAAGGGGGCATGCGTGACTTAAAAATATTTTTTCTCTTAATAAAGAAGTGTTTTCTCAAATGAAACTTTCCCTTTTTGATGTGATGGGAGCGGGAAAGTGAGAGTTTACATCGTCTTTATATGAGGGGAGATCGTTAGATGAATTGCTCATCCAACTGGTTTTGGATGGCCACCATGAAGTGGCTAAAAACTTGGAATTGCCACCGAGCATTTGGGGCTAGGCATGATTGGATGCCTATTGAAACCTATATTCTAAGTTAGGAAACTTGAAACATTGATTCCATGGTCTGTGTGGTTCAAAAATTCGATGGTGGGATTCAGGAATTGGTTAAGCACAAAGAGGTACAAATTTTCTTATGATGCCCGAAATCAATACTTTTCTAGCCACGTCTTAATTTAGTTTTGGTTTTCTCGTTTTGACTTGTCATCATTTAAATATAATCCCCTTCTTAGGCATGAATTTGTGTAAAACAAATCTAGGTTTTGACAAAAACTTAAATCACGTATTCATCCTAAAGAAGTAGGGAGCAAAGGGATTTATTTTTTGATTAAAATGTTTTTTGGATTTAGTTTTGAAAATCGGATATTTTATATCAAATACTAGAGAGATATCGACATGAAACATTGCCTTTTTGGAAAATGATTTTTTTGAAAACATGAATGCGAGATGATCATCATAATGGAAATATGTTAGTAATAGGATAAGAATGTGATAATATTGCATAAATATATCACATAGAACAATAAAAGGAAGAAAGAGGGACAGTCGAAATGTATCTTGTAATTGTCATCGATTATCTTAAAGTAACCAAGTTAACAATTTTAGAGATATGTTCGAATCCATTGATTAATTAAGGCGTGGAAACTGAGTTTGAATTTATGAAAAGTCTGAAAGAAATCAAGGGAGGGAAAAGAAATTTTGAGTCTTGACATTTTTTGAAAAGCAGAGTTAGAGTATCCCCTCAAAAAGTAGAGTTGGAGTATCCTCATAGGTGGAATTTAGGTAAATTTAAAAAAAATGGAGTTAAAAGACTTAAATTGATAAAAGTTTCATAGTTTCTTGACAATGTGACATTTTTGACTAATTCTTGACAAAACTAGGTGATTTTTTTTTGAAAAAAAAGAAATTGACAAATATATAAATTGATGAAATAAAAAATGATTGTTCCTTGATCTAAGCCTAGACGAAGGTTGACACGTGTTTTTTCAACTCAATGAGAGGTAATTGGGATCGCTTGAGACATTCAAATGTCCTAAAGAGGTAACTTTTGAAAAATTGATCGATTTTAGCTAGAGTTGAAAAGCCTTTCTGAATTTATTCTAGTAAAATTCAAAGGTGTTAGAGGTCGACTAACGTACCATTGGAAAAGCTGCTCAATAAGATTTAATGTAAAAATATTCTAAAAATCTAGAAAACTCAAGTTTTAGGTGGAAATCAAATTTGAATTCAGGTCAAGTGCAACACTGACAATGCATGAAAGGGGAAAGGTGTGATGAACTTTGAAAAATCATTCCTAACTCATACCAAATCGTTAAATCATGAATGATACTTTTTTAGAAATGGAAATTCACAAAATTTTTAGGAAAAATATTTTAAAAATTTAAAAAAATCTGATGTGCCAAAAAGGCCCAAAAAATAATGCAAATTGCTGATTCTAAAGGTTCGAGACAACATCAATTCAAAAAATATTGTCCTCATTCGAAATGATCAAAGGGAAAACTTAATAACTTTTAGGGGAAAAATCCTAAAATTTGTAAAAATGGTTCTAGGTCTCAAGTCATAGCACTGGGGCAAAAATTAGGGAACTTTTTTTTGATTTTTTGGGTTCCTTAGGGCTAACTCAGGCCATGGACATTAGAATGCCCATGGCAGAAAAAGTAATTAACATGGGCTTCATGAGCTCATTTGCACAATCTCAAAATAGTTTGGGATGATAAAATAGCTCATTCACCAAGTCACCTGATAGAAGGAGTTTAAGCAACAAATCATGGCACAAACAACTTTATACACTTGAAAGCCATTTTATTTTTGAAAATAACATTTGGCCTTAATAAACCTTGAATCCAAATAAGGAAAACTTGATTTTTCCCCAAAATTGGAAGTTTAATGAATAGAAAACCTAAAGTCCATGCTAATCTTTATTATTTAAGGTTAACATAGCCTTAAATCAGGGTTTTGAAAAAATAGATTTTTGATAAGCAACAGACAAGCATTTTGACAAAAATATGATGAACCAATGATGATATTCATGACAATAAACATGGTAAGCATGTTCAAATACGTAAAGATGATGTTTAAGTATGAAAATGATGATAGTATATCGAGAGATGAGCATGAAAATGCATAGGGGTGTTAATTGAATGCATGACATCAAGAATATTGCCATGCCATAGAGATGATATAAACATGCTTGAACATAAAGAGAAAAGCTTGTTGAAATTTGAAGACAACATCAAAGTATATTTTCAAGATAAACCAAGCACAAAGAAGTGAGGGAACATGATAGATGAGTCAATAAAGCATCATAAATCCCATATCTAACACATCCAAGGCTGCAAAATGCATGAGAATCCTAAGATATAGTCATGGTCAATATATAAAAGCTCACTAAAATGATAAAATTGCAAAAACAAGTCAATAGTGGAAGGAAGAATAAGAGATATACCCCTAAAAACTTTAGAGACCTATTCACAATGTGAGCAAAACATATTTTAGCAAGAAAAGTGGCTCAAATGAGCTTAGAGGTTGTTATATCAATAAAGAGGTGTTCTGTAAGGAATAATGATAGTTTTGGAGGGTTTTAGAATGGTTTTTGGAAGAATTGATGGAGGGCTGCGAGAATAAATGTTTTCTAAGTATGGTAGCTGATGTAAATGTGGATGTGTTTTTTTCTGGCTGAGCTCATAAAATATCTTATATAGGATTAAATCTTAGTCATTAAAAACCTAGTACTGGAAGGTGTTTGGGACATTTAGGGTGGATAAAATGGTGACTCATTGTACCAAAAACAACCTTTTAGCATTTCATTGGTTGCTATACACCTCTAACAGTAGTAACAAACCATGCATAAGCTAAAATGCTGAGCAAGGTTAGGCTTGGCTTTCATTCATCCACATTATTGCATGAAATGCCCTGGTAACAAGCTTAATGGACCATTCAAAAATGTTAAAACCCAATGTGTAAGCCTAAAAATTAGGTCTATATAATTTTTGGGAAGTTATGCTAATATTGGATGATTTTTAGAGCCAAAGCTGTGACCACATTTATGTTTTAATTCAATGGGCTAAGGGGTGCAAAATGTCAAGAACTAGGCAAAATACACAGGATATGCAAAATACATAGGATGTATCGATACATTACTTATTGTATCTATAAATTTGGGTAAAAACCCATAATGTATCGATAATGAAGATTTTATCGATACAATCACTTGTGTATTGATACATTTTGGCTAAAAATCAAATTTTAGCTGCAACGTAACCCTGTATCAATGCATTAGCTCATGTATTGATACACTGACTCATGTATCGATAAATTCCCCTCTTCTATTGATACAAATAGAAGAATTTTGAATCTTGGTGACGTGAAGGCCCCATATCGATACATTGCTTGCATGTAAGACTGTAGATTTTTTTTAGCTTTGGCTTTTCAAGCACCTTATCTTAATAGGGAATTATGCTTAATGATCCATGATTACTCAAATGACCTTAATTACACTTAGAGTAGTGACTTCTGATGCCTTAAAAATAGACTCAAACAAAATGAAGTGTTTACAACTACCTTTCTTTAGCTGCCTCTAAGTATCGAGAATAAGGAAAAGATTGATAGACACTATTTTATCTGAGGTGTGCTTGACGTTGCCTTAAGTAGCTACAATGAAGAGACCAATTTTAATATGATACCGAGATAAAACATAATTTTGGCAATGATTTTGATTCTTGCCAAAAAGTTATTTGAATTCTTGGATGAAAAGCCTAAACTACATCCTAGGCTTGACTTATCCCTAGGTTTAATTTAAAAAGGATAGAATGCTAATGCACCAAATCATGGCCATTAACATTGGACTTTAAAAGGATTTCTTAACAAGTTTTGGATAAAAGACCTAAACTAGGATCTTAGGCTTGATCTATCCCTAGATTTGGCTAAACAAGGGTAGAATGCTAATCTATCGAATAATGGCCAGCAACATTAAACATTAAAAAGATTTCTTAATCAAGGTTTTTGATTAAGATTCTAGACTAAGGTTCCTAACTTGACAAAGGTGCCAATAAGACATATCACGGCATTTTAACAATATTAGACTTTGAAAGTGTTTCTTGAAAAAGGGTTTTGATAGAGATTTCTGACTAAGATTCTTGACAAAGGTTTTTGATAAAGGTGCCAATAAGATATCATGGCATTCCAGTAATATTGGACTTTGAAAGGATTTCTTAATAGAGGGTCTTGACAGAGATTCTCGACTAAGTTTCTTGAAAAAGGTTAATTAGTTGAGTTTGAACTACCAACATTACTAGGTTTGGACTCTCTTAATATGATGACGTGGGTTAATTAGCAGGGATTGACGTGTCGGTATTATTGGGCTTAAACTTTTGATGACATTATAGTTTAGAGAGATAAGGTTCTTACCTGAGCGACCTTTTTTTTTGGTAATTTTTTATGTCAAAGATTCTTACCAAGAAGTTCTTTAAGGTTCGATAAATTCTGTTTGACGTAATGACATCATTTAATGACAATATGAATGCATGATGTGACGATGCAAGTGCAACTTTCTTGATTTGGGATGTCTAATGAATTTTTTGACAATTTAAGTATTTGTGTTTCTTGACTCAAGATATGTGATGGTTTTTTTTGACAAGTTTAGCTAGTTTTATTAACAGTTTAAGGATTGGGTTATTATTATTTGTGTGTCTTAATTGGTTTGGTTAATGTTTAAATCTTGATAGGCTTTTTGACCAGGGTGTATAAGCCTAGCTTGGGTTGACAGTTTTTCATGATTGGTTACTTTAGAATGTTGAGAATTGTTCAACACATAATTATGACTGATATAGGCAGAGTGTGAGGCAATTATGATCTTGACAATCAAACTATGAATAAAGCTCTTTGTGCTATCTTCATCTTTTGGATGTAATATCAAGAAATCCTATTGTGTTTAATTACAAAGTATTATCAATTAAATGACAAGCATAATGCAATACAAATGTAATGTGGAAAAGGTTAAAAAGAAACAAAATAGTGTTTTATTAATGACAAGAAAGGTGATACAACTGTATTGATGTTTGACAAAAGGTATAATGACAACAAGGTATGATGACAAAAAGGTATAATGACAAAAAGGTAATCTTTTGGGCGATTGATGCCCTTGATAGTCACGACATGAATGCTTCATCTGATGCACCCTAAGATCTCTTCTAAACAATTGACATGTGTGATGCTAGTCAATCTTTTAAAGATCTCTAACATTACCTTACTATTTTGCAGTTGCCCTAGATTCGAACACCTTACCTCCTTATCCCTTTCGACTTGAGCTAGGTTTTAATAGGGTTTGACTTTGGTTTGGCTAAGGTTTGATTTGATTTGATAGTGGTTTCAACTTGGTTTAGTTGAGCTAGGGTTGAGTTTGATGCAATATAGTGCATATTGGGTTTAGTTTGATTTAGGTTTTTGACAAGTGCCTAGATAAGACTTGATTCAGTTTAAATGTCATTTGGGTTTAGTGAATGGTAGTTTTATTGAGCCATCTTTTTAGGCTTTCAACTTAAGTTAGGCCGGTTACTCGGTCGCCTTTTCAAGTTTTTGTCTAGGACATTTTCTATTTTTTTTGTTATTTATTTTCTTTGACTTTATTTCTTTTCTGAACTTTTTTCTTTTTTTTCTTTTTTAACCTTTTTTGTATTTTTTTGGGGGATAGAGGATGCCTTTTGAAGTTCATAGTATTTCTTGATGGAGTTTGAATTGATTGGATTAGGCAAAACATTGCCATCCATTTTTGTTCGGATAAAGACTTATTTCACAACATAAGGTCTTTCCCAATTAAGGGTCCATTTGCATTGCATGTTTATGGATTGGGAGGATTTCTTGAGCACCAATTCACTTTCATGAAATTATAGAAGGTGTACTTTTCTGTCATAGGCCCTTATCATGTGTTTTTAATAGATTTGCGTATACTAATTGGACTTTTGCTGCTTTTCTTTAATAAGATTCAGTTTACTATATTTGTTCTTAACCCATTCAACTTTTTCTAGTTTGGTTTCCATCAAGACTATTGGAAAGGGGATCTCAACTTTGATAGGTAAGATGGCTTTTATATTGTAGACAAGGAAAAATATGATAGCACCCACGGAAGCCCGAATTAAAGTTTAATATGTATAGATTACGAATGGTAGCTTCTTATGCTAATCTTTGTAGGTTTTAGCCATGTTCTTGATTATCTTCTTTATGTTCTTGTTGGCTGCTTTAATTGCTTTGTTCATTTCGACTGGTATGGATCGAGTTGTAATGTTGGATTTTGAATTGAGAACATACTGTCTGCATCACATCATTTTTCAAGTTGCAAGCATTGTTAGTGATAATTTATTTCAAAAGTTTATCTTGACAAATGATATCCTATTTCACAAACTTGCACACAACTGACTTATTGACATTGGCATATGAGATCGCCTGTATCCACTTAGTGAAGTGATCAATAGCCACTAGGATCAACCAATACCTATTGGAAGCCTTAAAGGTAATCTGCCTAATCATATCCATGCCCCACATAGCAATGGTGCTATCATGACATACAGCGGTGAAGGTGGGATATTGATTTTGTCTACATGAATTTGACACTTGTGACATTTATAGGAGAAATCAATGCAGTTCTTTTTAAGAGTTGGCTAATAATAACTTGATTTCATGACTTGCTTAGCTATCTAGTGCCCAATAGTGTGCGTGCAATAGATCCCTTTATGAACTTTTAGGATTCTTTTGGCTTTAGAAGCATTGACACATCTGAGTAGCATTTGATCCTGACTTTTTTTTTTATGTAATTCTTATCTGTCTAGAATAAGTACCATAGCCATTCTTTTGATAATCCTTTTATTGTTTTCCATGGTATGCTTAGGGTATAGTTGATCCTTGATGTAGCAAACAATGTCATGATACCATGGTAAGCCATCATTCTCTTCTTCAATGTTTTGACAATGTGTTGGAATCATATAAATGCTCGTATGAAAAGGAGCGAATTTGATTCCTGACTAACTTTAAACATGGATGACAAGATAGCTAGGGCATCGGCTACTTAGTTTTCTTCCTAAGGTAGGTGTTGAAAACTAACATCTTTGAATTCTTTTCTAAGTTTCAAGACTAGTTTTTTCCCGTGAATCAATTTAGCATCACAAGTTTGCTACTTTCCTTTCAGTTGGCAGATCATTGGGGCTAAATCTCCAAAATATGTAAAGTTTTGACAATTTTCTCGATAGTCGTTTGGAGTCCTATGACAAAGGCTTCATATATCACTATGTTGTTGCAGTTAAAATTCAGTCTAGCTATGACAAGATAGTGACTCTCATCAGGTGACAACAATGTTGCCCTAATTCAATGCCCAGAAGATTTGATGCCCATCAAAGTACATTTTCTAAGATTGGTCATGACTAGGGGTTTTCCCCTTTTATTATGCATATTAAGTCTTCATGTAAAAAATCAAAATCTTATAGCTTATAGTAGATTATTACTTGGGTTGCCAAAAAATTCGCTATCATGTTACTCTTAATGGCATTTTGGTTAACATAGACAATGTCATATTTGAAGAGCAGAACTTGCCATCTAGCCAGTTTTCCTAATAGTACAAGGGCTTTGCATAGATACTTGATAGGATTGAGCCTCGCGATTATCCATGTGGTTTGGTAGAACATGTATTGCTTGAGTCTTCAGGCCATCTAAGCCAGGGCACAAATAACTTTTCCACTATGGAGTAGTTACTCTTATACTTTATAAGCTTCTTACTAAGGAGTAAATAGCTTGGTTTTTCTTTCTTGACTCATCATATTGCCTAGGAACATAACAAACAAATTTATTAAAGACTGATAGGTAAAAGATTAGGGATTGACTAGAGACTAGCGGTACTAACCATAGAGGGTTTGACATGTAATGTTTAACTTTGTCAAAGACTTCTCGATATTCTTCATTCTATTCCCTAGGATTCTATTTGTGAAAGAGTTAGAAGATCGTATTGTATTTATCAATGAGCTGGGATATGAATCTGGAAATGCAGTTCAGCCTCCCCAATAAAGCTTCTCACCTTTTTTTGGGTATAAGATGGTGACATATTTTGAATAGCCTTAACTTCATTTGGGTCAACTTTGATCCATTTTCTGTTGACAATGATACCTAGTAGTTTTCTAGGCAGATGCCAAAGGTACTCTTGAAAGGATTCAGTCTTAGTTGTGTCGCAACGTACCCCGAGGGTGGATCCTCTCAGATCTATGGGTGCGTACGACTTAAAATATTTTCCTGACTTAGAAATGTCTTCTTGATTAAGACTATTCTTTGGCGATATGATGAAAACAAGAATATACGGATTCTTGACTTGTGGTACAGTGAAGGGGACCAGAAGACGAATTGCTCATCTTGTTGGTCTCAAATAACCATCATGAAATGGCCAGCGCTTGGAGTCGCCACCAATCATTTAGGGCTAGGCATGATCGATGCCTATTAAAACCTATGTTTTGAGTTACGAAAATCAAAACATTGATCCCATGGTCTACGTAATGCAAAGATTCGTTGTTTGGGTTTGGGAGTTGGTTACGCATGATGAGGTACGAACCTTTTCGCAATGCCGAAAATCGATACCATACTAGCTATGTCTCTCCTAATTTTTATTCTTTCGATCTTAACTGGTCATTATTTGGATATAACCCCTTTTAATGCATGAATCTTATAGAAATAATCCAGGTTTTGATAAAAAAGATTTAATCTCATATACGCCCCGGAGAGGTGGGGAATATAAAGATTTTCAATAAAAATGACCTTTGGATTTTACTTTGAAAATGGAATGTTCCACTTTGGGCACTAGAGAGATACCCACGCAAAGCATTACCTTTAATTTATTTGAAACAATTTGAAAATATGAATGCACATAATCATCACAAAGAAATTGTGTTAGTAAGACAATAAATTAAGTAACCTAACATGGATCATTCAATGCAATGATAAAGAGAATGGGTGGACTATTGGAATTTATCTCGCTATTGGCATCGATTATCTAGGAATAATCGAATCGATAATTTTTGAGATGCATCTGGATTTCTTGATTAAACGAGATTTGTTTGACATATTCATGGAAATCCGAGAAAGAAAAGAATTTAATTGCAATTAAAAGATAGGGTTAGAGTATTCCTTCAAAAAGATAGGATTGGAGCATCCCCATGAAAAGATGGGGTTGGAGTGTCCCCATGGACGATGAATAATTTTGATGAAGAAAGATATTTTAAAGGTTGACAATTTTGAAAAATAAGGTTGGAGTATCCCCTCAGAAGGTCGGGATTGAAGTATCCCCGAAAGTGACATATCTGATACTTTGCATGAAGTCGAGTTTGAAACCTTGTGATTTAGAAGATGAGTAAGCATTTTGATGACTTTTGGTGAAAAGATTCATTGTAAATTAGGATGGTAAAGATGTAAAATGTGTTTGTGCCTTGATATGAGCCCAAGGGAGGTTAAAGCATATTCTTGAGTCTAACCTTGTTGACATAGAGACATTTGAATGTCTTGAGACGAAATTCAGGAAAATAACTCAATTTTTAATCAAAATAGAAAAATAAGGGACAACATCACGTTATCCAGCTTCTTGAATTTATTTTATATTGGTTTGAAGGCTTTAGAGGGTGGGTGAGATACCGTTAGAAAGGTAACTCGACGAGGACCAATATGAAAATGTTCCTGATATCCCAAAAAGTTACTATCTAGGAAAATAAATTTTCAAGTTCGGATTGATCATGCTGCTGGCAGAACATATGAGGGACAATGTGTTTCAAAATTTGGAAAATCACTTTGGACTCATTTGGCATCAAAAAATTGCAAGTGATACCTTTCTTAAAAGGGAATTTCATGAATATTTAAAAAAAATGTTTGAAAAATCTGGAAAAATCATTTAGTGGGTCTGAAATGCCCAACCAGAATACATGTCCAGATTCCAGAGGTTCTAGATAGTTTAGATTTGAAAAATCATAATTGTCTCATCCGGACTGATCCGAAGATGAACAAGACCTCGTTTTAAAGGCATTTTGACACATTTTCTAAGAAAAATATCATAAAATTCATTGAAAATCATTTTGGATTTTAAAATGATTTTTCAATTTGTAACAGCCATGCTGCCAGCGAGGGACAAAGGAAAGCAGGGGATAGTTCTTATTTTTTATGTCTACGGGTCCAAACTTGAGTCATTGATATTCGAACATCTATGACTGAAGGGAAAGAGTAGCATGAGCATCATGAACTCATTTGCACAGCCCCATAGTAGTTTGGGATGATGAAATAGCCCGTTGGTTATACTACTCAAGGTTTTGACTCAAGAAAAAGGCATAAACATTTAGGGAATAGTTGTAAGACCATTTTCATTTCAAAATTAGAAGATTTGATCTTGTTTAACGAAGATTCCAGATCTAGAAAACTTAATTTTCCATAAGATCTTTTGCTAACTTGAAGAAAAATGCTAAGTCCATGCTAATCCTTATTAGTTGAGGTTAACATGCTTGGCTTGGGAGGTTTCAAAAATCAGCTTTTATTAGCCATCAAATATGCATTTTGACCACAAACATACAAAAGAATGGCACATAACATGAATGGGGATGCTAATTCTACTAATGGCCTAGACAAAGAAAGTGTTATGCACTTTAACAAAAAAAATGTTATGGATGCTGAAAATGATAATGATTCATGCAAGTTAAGGTGTAAATGTGCTTGAAATGTGTTAGGCTAA
>JAQSVH010231143.1:0-12846 GCA_029448705.1 Adansonia digitata
CATTAAAAAATATTTTTATTAATATTATATATTTTAAAATTAAATTTAAATAAAATATATTAATTTAAAATCATCAAGTTCGAGCCAGGTAAGGTCAGTCTGATATAAAAATATGAGAACCTAGACCTAGGCTCAATTAGGCAATATGGGTAGCCCGACCCTTAAATGGGTCTATATATGATAAAATATTAATTTATCAAAAAATAAATCATATCATGAGCTTTAAAAACACTGTCAATAAAGTATATCATCCATTTATCATTTTTTTTTAATTTTATTAGTTAAACACATTAAATATTGAGAATTTATATATGTTAATAGTAAAATTTTAAATACTTATTTGAATATTATTATTATTATTGTTATTATTTTAAATAATGATAATTAGAATATGATAATAGTATAACAAAATAATAAGATAAATTAAAAAAATATGAAAGCCATAATAGATAATACTACATCAAAAATGAATTAGATATTAAATATTAAATATTAATACCATATATAATTTAATTAAATATTAAAATTTTAATTTATATTTTATATATGATTAAACCTGCTCATGGGTCGGGCTAAGCTGTGGCTCGAATTTTTTTAAAATCCTAAGCCTATGCATTTATTTAACATGGCAGGTCCTGCATATTTAAGCTAGAATTACTGTTCATCACATTAAAGAATATTTTTTATTAATATTTATATATTTTATAATTAAATTTAAATAAAATATATATTATTTTAATTTAAAATCACTATTTTAACTAAGCCAAGCTGGTCTAAAATAAAAATATGAGAACCCAAGCCTAAGCCTAATTGGATCAGTTGGGTAGTCCAAACCTTGAGTAGCTCTATAAATAATAAAATAATAATTTATAAAAAAGTAAATCATATCATGAACTTTAAAAACATTGTTAATAAAGTATATTATTGATTTATCATATTTTTTTAATTTAATTAGTTAAACTCATTACCTATTGAGAGTTTATATATGTTACTTGTAAAATTTTAAATACTTCTTTGAGTATTTCTTATTTTATTATTATTATTTCAAGTAATGATAATTAGAGTATGATAATAGTATAACAAAGTAATAAAATAAAATAAAAAAATGAGAGCCATAATAAATAATACCATATCAAAAATGAAATCAAATATTAAATATTAAATATTTATACTATATATAAGTTAATTAAATATTAAAAACTTAATTTATATTTTACATGTGATCAAATCTGCTTATGGGTTGGGCCAAGTCATGGCCTGAATTTTTTAAAATCTCAAGCTCAAGCCTTTATTTAATGTGCCTAAACCTACCTGTTCAAGCTAGAATTACTGTTCATCACATTAAAGAATTTTTTTATTAATATTCATATATTTTATAATTAAATTCAAATAAAATATATGTTATTTTAATTTAAAATTACTTTTTGGAATCGGGTCGGGCTGGTCTGAAACAAAAATATGAGAATCCAAGCCTAGGTCTAATGGGCTAAGTCGGTAGCCCAATCCTTGAGCAGATCTATATATGATAAAATGATAATTTATCGAAAAATAAATTATATCATGTGCTTTGTAAGTAATGTCAATAAAGTATTTCATCTATTTATCACTTTTTTTTAATTTAATTAGTTAAACTCATTAAATATTAAGAGTTTATGCATATTAATAGTAAAATTTTAAATACTTTTTTGAATATTATTATCATTATCATTATTATTGTTATTGTTGTTGTTGTTGTTGTTGCTGTTGTTGTTATTATTATTATTATTATTATTATTGTTATTATTATTGTTATTTCAAGTAATAATAATTAAAGTCTGATAATAACATAATAAATTAATAAGATAAATTGAAAAATATGAAAGCCATAATAGATAATACCATATAAAAATAAAAAAAAATCACATTTTAGACTAGCAACTAGATCAAACATCCTACCCAACATAGTAGGCCCGATACAATCAAGCCCAGATCTTAGATTTTAAGTTTCAAGCACGCTTGCCCTAAAATAGGGTTTTTTTAAAATAAAATAATATATTTTTATTTAAATTTAATTATAAAATATGTAAATATTAATATAAAATAACTTTTTTATATTATAATCAATGATATGTACTTAAATGAGTCGGTCAGGCCAAATTCGGCCCCTGAGCTTAGAATTCAAAATTTTTTTGGGCCACGACTAGGCTCAAAGAACCGAACTAAGATTTTTTTGGGCCGAACTAGGCCAAACTCAAGCTGGGCTTAGAATTTAAAATTACATAAAAGTGATTGCATTTAATATAAAATAAAAAAAATGATGTAAAATAGACTTAAACCCAAACCCGACTTGAACTCGAACCTGAATAGGCCTAAACCTAAATAGACCCAAACCTCAATCAGCCCAAACTTGAATAGACCTAAATCCAAATTGGCGCGAATCGAAAAAACCCCAAACCCAAGTAAACTTAAACTTGAATCAGCTCGAACCTAAAAAAGCCTAAACTTAAAATGACCTGACCCAAACCGACCTGAACCCTACCTAATTGCGACCTCTACCTAAACTAGAATTTTGGGCAAAATTAGAGGTGTTGGTGCACTTAATGCACCATGGCTATGACTTGGAAACATTTCAAAAATTTACTAAACCTTAGGGTAGCATGTAAACTAAAAATAATTCAATTTATAGGCTGATCTTGGCACTACAATGCGCGATAAATACCAAAACATGGCATGGCAAATAGTTGTCATTTTAATCCCTGTCATTTTTTGCATTCAGATGCTCTTTAAGAGGTGTAGACAACAGCCAATACTAGCAACTAACAACCTCTAATGCTGACAGTTAAGGGTCATTTCCATGGTGAAAGAGATTATCTTTCCCAATGACACTAAGTGTTAGAGTCTAACTTCCTATGGAACTAGTTTCCTAATGTGAATGAAATTCCTAAAAAATAGAGATTTGATTCCTAAAATTATTTTAATGATATTCTAATTGGATTATATAAAGGATATCTAACAGATAAGATTCTTAATGGTTAAGATGGGCTTTAAGAAAAAATGGTTTGACATATAATTTCTAAAATGAACATATGATAAAGGATTAAATTTTGAAAATTAGTTTTACTTAAATTATTCAATTAAGAAAATAAGTTCCCATAATTTTAATTCATAAATGTCATTTTGGAAACCAACCTTAAAATGTTTAACATAATTAGCATTAATGAAAGATTTGTTGTAGAAGAGACAAATCACCTAAGAGTTAAGCAGTGCTCGTTTTAAGACAAGCTTCCTAAAGCTTAAGAACATGATTGAAAGTATTTTCATCACTTTAATTGATTCTATATAAATGCTTAGATAAATTTTATAAAATTTGTTTGAAGAAATTTATGAAAAGAATGCATATGATCGCCATGTGATTTTAGCTACACATAAATTTTATACATATAATGCAATTGTTCAAGCACAATGGATGGTTATGGACTAAGACCTAGTATGATCAAGTACATGTATGCTTAAAATTTTTTGTATGGTATTTATTAGACCTGGTAATTCATGTATTCGTGTCATATTCATATATTTTATCGTATCATAATCATGTTTAAGGTTTTTAACATTTAGATCAATTTTGATACGTTTATAGTTTGTATTAGATAGATTTTGAGAATATATTTGTGCTGTGTTTTTTTGGCTTTATGCATGTCATATTCATGTAATTACGTAAAATATTGCCAGGGCTAGTATTTATTAATTAAATAAGGTCCGTTAAACCTACTTTATCTCTTTTTCATTATGGGATTGTAAAATTTTCTTCCCAACTAACTCTTCTTAAATGTAACTTGAGGTTTCTTTCAAACCAATGTAATTGTTACTGATGTAGATTTAAGATTAGGCTAGTTTTACACAAATTTGTAATCTCAAATGCAAATTGAAGATGGCCATATAAAGAAATGACCGAGGCCATTGTCATCAAGACTTATGAAGACTTGGTATGGTAGACCTAATAGCTCAAGGAAACTTGATTGAAAAGCCCACAATCATCCAAATTAGATTTCATTTATTTGATTTATTTTACGTATATATGATAAATATGTTTAAAATGAATGTAAATACAATGTGATCCAATGTAAACCAATAAAGCCTAAATAAACTAAAAAAAATTCCTCAAAAAACATCCATGCATAAGCATGATTAGTTTCCTTCCATTAGTCATAGCAAAATACCCGAGTTTCGACCATAGGAGACTTGTTGAGCTAACTCAAGGTTAAGCTTTTCATCCAAGCTGCTTCATTTATGAATAATGGCGACTAATGTCATGTTGTCTAGCTGTGTACAAACTTGACTACATAACATTAGAGGCAGTGGCAAGGTGAAATGCATACGATGCATTTTGGCAAGGAGTTGCCACCTAACTAATCTAGATGTTGCATAAAGATGCAATTGGTGAGCTAAGTTACTTACCTAATTAGTTCTTTCATGGTTTTATGCACTAACTCAAGGTTATAAGGTTGAATCCAATCCTAAAACCATGTATTACCTTGAGATGGTTTCACAAGTAATTTATAAACTAGACTATGATCCATATCTGATAACTAATTATAGTTAAATTCTACCATAAAAAAAATTTTATTCTAACCACTTAATGAGATAGTGATTATGCTCTAATCAAATAAAAAGAATTTCTCTCACTTGATCTTTTAGTTTATTTATGTTTTCTATGATTACCTTAAGATGGTTTCACAAACAATATATAGACTAGACTATGAGTCATACTAGATAATTAATTAAAGGTAAATGTTGTCATAAAAAAATCCTTATCCTAACCACTTGTTTAAGAAAACAATCATGCTTCAATAACATAAAAAAACTCCCACTTGATCTCTTACATTTTATTTTTGTTTTTCGTAATTATGTTGGGATAGTGTCACAAGCATATATATTAGATTATAACCATATCTAATAACTAATTAGATATAAATCCTGCCATTAAAAATCTTCATCCTAACTACTTATTCAAGAAAATGATCATGCTCCAATCAAATAGAAAAACTTTTTCTCACTTAAAGTTTTGTAGTTCATTTTTTATTTTTCTTTATTTACCTTGAGATGGTTTCATAAGCAATACATAGACTAGATCATGACCTTTATCTAACTAGTCAGTGTTAAATCCCATAATCAAAAATCCTTATATTAAGCACTTATTGAGATAATGAGTAGTTATCTTAAGGTAACTATATATCATTGAAGTAGTTTATTTGAATAAGATTTACTAATATAATATCACCTAAATAATTTATTAAGTAATTAAACATTCATTTGGGCTTACTAAATAACATGTAGGCCACATAATTTCTAACATTCTCTCACTTTGTCTATATGATAAAACTAAGAACTTGCATAGGCATTTAAATCCAAACTTAATATGGCCATGAGTTACTATTAGTAAATATGCCTTAGAGCCAATCATATTGGACATAGGGGCATATAATCAATAATGCAAACCCATCACTACATCATTGTAGTATAAGGTTTTCCTTAATGTTAATGGCTTGGTTGACAATTAACAAACCACTAATTACATAAAGCCCATGGAATATATAAGACCTTGTAATGAAATTTTAATTTGTTCTGATGGCTAAGGCCTTATGATAATAAAGTGTCATTAGCTTTGATATTTTGTTATTCGTATTTTGATATGTTATAATATATGCTAATCTACCATTGATGACGTGGTATTTTTTGACATACATCAAGCTCTCATTGACTGTTGATTGCATGCCAATGTTAACATGCATGATGAAATAAAAGTTCAGATACCAAGTTAACAATTTTTCTTGAGGTACCAAACTAAAAATCAGACCAAAGTACAACAGCCAAATGAATATTTAACCCAATGCAATATGCTTGTTGTTTGAATCAGAAGAAGTTGCTTATGTGTCATTAAATTCTTGGCATGCTTTCTTCTTCACCTTCTTTAAACAATTCATTTTTTTTATCTTCCAACCTAATAAAATTATTAATAGTACAACATGCTTTTGGCATTTTTCTAAGACGATAATTAGGCATCTCCCTTAATAGAAAATTTGCTTTTTAACATTTTGATAGTCACATTACGAATAGAAAAATACCTCATATTAATAATTTTCTTTTCCTTTTAGGTGATGCTTGCTTATAAAGTCTCATGCATGGTGTATTTGTCCATGAAGTAGTGCTAAAAGTTCATGTATGTTTGGGTATCTAGCATCCATCACATTAATACTTACCTACAATATCAATATGAACAATTAAAAATAAAATGAAGAAAAATACATTAATAATTATATAAATTTTATAAAAAAAACGAATTACAACATACCAACACTTGACGTTGAAAAATAAATTTTTTTGCTCAATACAATTAACTCAGTACTGCATTTACAAAAGCTCAAATGCCATAAGCTATTTTATTCCATCCAGCACAAATAAATGCAAAAGCATATATCGGAGCAAGCTACCATTATATTTTGAGAAAGGTTTCATTTCATATTTCTAAATGGTATTTGTTTTAATGTAAAAGCTCAAGTAGATATTTGAAATTTCATCAATACCCCCAATACAATTCTTAATTAGTAAAGAATATATCAATTGTTATACCAATTTAAAGTACAAACAAAAAAATCAATATATCTACAAATATATAGTATCAAATTTAACATACATTGGAATATGGAAATCAATTAGGACTTTTAGCAATTTTTTGTTGAAAATCAACTCTATCCCAAAGACAAATAGTTTTAGTTCTTAATTTATATATAACTATCAAAACATTTTTAAACCATGCGATACAATTTCAATAAAATGCTAAAATCGATCAATTATAACGCTTTGTGTTGCATATTGACCAATTATAAATAGAAAAATTTGTAACTGTTTTTTCACTAAAACCTTTTTTTCATCTTATAAAAAGTTATCCATGTTTAACCTATCACATAATTTTTTTTTAAAAAATGTTTCATGTGAAATATTTCATGAGGTTAGATTCACATCCAAGACCACCATTAAATATGATTTGCCATTTGGTATGGAAGTCCTAAATGTCATTTTAGGTAGATATGTCTTGTAGTAATTATAGACATATTTTGCAAGAAAAAATTATCCCATCTCAGTATCCAAATCAAATGAAAATTTTGAATTAGAGCTCATACTCATTATAATTACCTACATAATATAACAATGAAATATCAACTAATATTATACTCCATATATATAATAATATAATAATAAAATATCATCACATATTCCATAAAACCAAAATTATTTAATTTTTAATTGCTAAGTGAAAAAAAAATCTCAAGACTAAGCAAAATTATCCATCCAATCTTTTTGCCTTACATCATATATTCTAACAAAAATTTGCCTCCATTTAGCTGATATAAACTTTTTGATTGCTTCAATATAAGAACATGTAGAACACCCTCCACTTTCTCTAAAAGACCTATACTTATACTTGTAAAAATAATGGTCGAAAACAAAACTAACACAAAATGATTTGTATCTTTCAACTTTTTCTTTAATAGCTTTTTTTTTTACACTCACTGTGACCACTCATTTATCTAAAAAACACTTAATCTTATTCCTTTTATTCACCTTGCTAGATCGATGATATCTAAGAATTAAAAGAATACTACATTTTTTTTACTTTTTATGTCATCTTTTGAACTATTACCACACAAGTCAACATGAATAGAACTAGATAAAAATTCTTCTTCTAAGAGCCTCTCTTCATTGGAAGTAAGTGGATATTTAATAAATAATTGCTTAAGTTTTTTACTTATAGCTATTGTGTTGAAAAGTTCACCAAGTAATGCACAATTTGCACAACCTAGTTTTTAAACTTTTTAAAAACCTTTTTTTTTTGTAATATAAAAAAATGTATAAGAATAATAAATATAAATTATAATTTAAACTATTAAGGAAAAGCATAAAACTAATTTTATTATAAAAAATCCTTCCTAAATTTTTTGAGATGCACCAATAGTGTTTGGTGTTATATTTCCAGTTTATTTTAGCATGTCCCACTAACTGAGAAAAATGATGATGGTTTGTATGTAATCGATTGAACTTACCTTTTCAATCTGTCAATACTATCATTTACTTTAATTGTGTCATTCTTGTCATTATTAATTTTTAAATATGCATCTTTTTTAAAGATCGATAACTACTTTTCCTTTCTAACTTTTCCAATCAAAAGGCAAAACAAATGCTAATGTATTTGCTTTCAATTAATTTTTTTTTGTATCATCAGCATCTTTACCTTTCTTTCCCATCAAAATACTATTTACAATACTAACCAATCATCAATCAAATAATGGAATTGATCAAAACAGGTATATAGGCAAATATAACATATAGAAACAATCGATTCTAAACTTTTTGTAGGTTATACAAATTATTCTAGGTTATTTAATGCTAACATATAAAAAAAGCACATCATTTTCAATGTACTCTATATTAACATCTTTATATTCATCTCAAAACTGAAAAAACTATTTAATTGATTTATGTAAAAGATAGGGTTTGAGCTATTTAAAGAGATATAGATTAACGAAGAAGCATATAAATATGAATGCAATACAACATACTAAATCATAAACATAAATATTTGCATTAAACATTTTGTGTTAATTATAATTAACGCATATCGTATGGTGTTTATTAAGTGTGTTTCCAAAATTGACAAGTAAAGAAATGGTCTAGTTATGTTTTTCTGTTGATTAGTGAAGAAACTAGTTATTCATTAGAGAAAGAATGAGCTTATTATGCAAACAACACAATGTTTATTTCAAATAGAAAAGATAATATCGAAAAGAAAAGTTCTCTTCCTATTTTAAACTAAATTCCTATTCTTCCTATTACCTTTAATAGTTATTTTAATAATTTTAATACATCAAGCTATCTTTTTGAAAAGCATGCATAATGGCATCTGTAATTTGAACATTAAAAAAAAAAGCTATCTTTTTCGAAAAAATATTTTTCAAATAGATTTAGGATGAAATTGATTTATAATAATAATAAAATAATAATAATCATAATAATATAATGGTGTTCTTTAACTAACCAAAAAAAATTTCTCATCTAAGTATACTTTTTTAATATTAAGTACAATATAAGAAAATTAGAAAAATTTTCTAGAATCCCCATCAAGGTAAGTGGCCCAAGGCAAATTATCATATTATTATTTGCATTGTCAAGTTTCAATATTTATCAATTTCTTGGTATTAAATGCACTTAAATCAATTTAATTCTCTATTGAACTCTGCACATCTAAATTTGTAATCTATAAGCTCAACTAGATAGACAAACAAAGAAAAAGAATGAAGATATGACATGAATCAAATTAAATGAAAAATAGCAGTTAAACTAGTACCTAAAAACAAAAATGATAGCCAATGGTTGTTTAAAGACTTGAGACATAAAGCAAGCAAAGCTAGGGATTTGGGTTTTTGAAGCTGTCGAAAATAAAAGTAGATAGTTCATAAATGATTTTGCTAGTGGACGAACTCCAATTAAGGTTTACTATTAGCTAAAAGTAAATTAAAAAATTTTAGTATTTTCAACTTTGCATTGCGGTTAGAACATTGAAAAAATCCATTTTTTTGTTTTTAATTTTCACATATTTTAACTTTCATTTTATAAAAAAGACATTTTTTTTTAACTAAACACATTGTCTCTAGTGTTTTCTATTTTCCAAGAGAATGAAAATGAAAATGGCTTGTGTTTCCTGAGATTAAACATGTGGTTAATTCTTTTTGAACGGCCGAAAGAAAAATTTTTTATTATCCTTTTTCTAGGGCAAAATGTATAATTATTTTTAAAAAAATGTTTTCGCTTTTATTCCTTTTTAATTAATCATTGATTAGTGGTTGTGTTTTATTTTAAAACAATCATAACTTTCTTGCGAAGTTGTACGAATAAAAATTTCCTATTATGGATGTCTATTCCAATACTACCAAATATGATGATTAGACCATCTTAATTTTAAAAAGATCATCCCATCTCAAAAACTACTAAAAGTATACCTTCTTTAATACTTTAAGATTATGTGCTTATTATTATTATTATTATTATTATTATTATATAAAAAGCCCGTGACTAAGTTTAGTGTTATTAAATTAAGTGATATTAACTCAATTGTAAAATAATTGAAAAGCCAAATTAAAAATTATGCATATAAAATAAAAATTAAAGGTATTTAAATCTTTTGATCTTAAAAGATAACCACTAAAAAAACTGTTTTCAATATACTCATGTGTTATTGTGGCTATTTAAATTTGTAATACTTAATTTTTTGTAAGGTTTGTGTCATACAATGACATTTACATTGACAAAAAAGTAATCAAACAAACATTTTGCAATTCATATTGACATTCAAGATTAAAAAAAAAGAACTAAAGCGATTCAAATAATCAAAGCATAACACCGGGCAATTCTCCAAATATTGAAAAACTAAATGTGAAGATTTAGAAAATAAGTTAAAATTATACTCAACTGAATTGACAAACTAATATATTGATATGGATTCTATTGATATTTTACAAATAACTAAGAAATGAAATCTTTCTAATTTAACTCATACCAGTGTTTATTGAGTTCTTTAGCTAAATCTAGTGTGCTATAGTTAAAAAAAAACTTGCTCCACCATATTGAAACCATAAAGAAACAATATTTGGATACAAAGAAGATTGCCTTTTTCATTTTCTTAAATAAAATTAGGGTTCACTCATTTTTCTTGGCATTGCAATGCTTATTTTTTATTTAGAAAGACTGTTCTTCCATTTAGGGCTTGGAAAATAGGCATGTACTTGATAATTGCAAAAAGGAAATGCTTTTTAAAAAATATAACAGTTAGTGCTATAGTTAATGCATAGGATAAGAGCCAACCATAATTTGTAATGAGAGATAGATTACAAAGTCTCATTGCTTCGATTTTTAGATGTGATGTTTAGAATCCTAAAAAACAATTATGCAGTGGAATATGCTGAGAGGATGAAAATAATAAAAAGAAAATATCTTACCTTGGTACCTGAAACAATGTCAAATTTATTGTTAGCATGCTTGGACTTGAAATGCACTAATTCTACTCACAGATAACACTGATATAAGGAGACTAAAAAGATTCTTATCACAACAAAGAAATTAATTAAATAGAATCAATCTCAAACCAATTTTATTAATGTTAATCCTTTTGAAGATTGCTAGCAACCGTTTAATCTTATCTAACCATCATAAATTGAAAAAAAAAAGATGGAGATGCAAATACATCAAAAATCAAACTTATGACTATAAGATTCCAAATTCATGAAAGATTAAATATCATGTTTTTAACTCTCAAACTTTTTTAAAGAGTGATGAACTAGGATTTTTAGGAAGAACTTAATGCTTAGCATGAAGGAAAACAAAAATATAGGCATAAAAGAAATAAAAACTATAAGTTATAAAAAATGGCTAAGTTTTATTGTACACAATGCTTAACACAAAAGAAATGAAATTTGCTAATAAATAAAAAAAAGCATAAAAGAAATCTTACTGACTTTTTCTTTATCTATATTTCTTCCTTTTTCGAGCAATCATTTAAGTTTTTCTTTTATCTTTGATCAAATTGAAAGAATATATTTCAAATAAAGAGAAAAATATAAAAAAAATTTAAAAATTAACCTTTTTTAATCTCTTTCTGCTGTGGATCTTCCTCCTTCTTATGTTGATAGGCCGATGAACTTGCTAGCTAAAGTCAAACCAATGTCTAAATGCTCTTTCCTTCAACTGACTTTTTTACCTACCTATACAGCTTTGTTTTTTATTTTTTTCTTCATTGTCAATTTATTCCTCTCCCATTCGTTTTTTTTTCCATTTCTTTATTCCTTTTCTTTAACTTTTATCTTTAACAAAAGAATGCTTTTGTAATCTAAACATGAGATAAGTCAAATTTGAAAAGACATAAACTTCAGAGAAAAAAGTCGAAAGTTAATACATTGATAAATAACTTAAAGCAATAATTATAAGAAAAGCCACTTACTTCATTCTTCTTGTAGGTTATCCTTTCACTTCACCAAGAGACTATATTTGTAATAGCCATCGGAAGCCTTTGGGTAACTTCCATCCTATTGTAGACACCTTATTTTGTCTGGGCTAATTTTTAGCAATCTAGAGCATGGAAGTGAGAGGGGGAGATGTTGTCGCCTAGCGAAAAAGTATTTTGAGGAGGTCAAGAAGGCCTAGGGATCATATCAAAGGTAAATGCAAAGATGTGGTGTCAAATAATGTAGTTCAAGGTGTCCAAGGACAAAATATATGAGAAAATTCATAATTTTACTTGAATGTATCAATACACGATTCTCATGTATCGATACAATGCTCCAACGATCCAAAAATTTGAAATGTCCCCATTTGTATCGATACAACATGTAGATGTATCGATAATGTATTGATACATGAGCCTCTGTATCGATAAAGGACCTCATGTATTGATACTAGGCCATGCCAAGACCAAAACATGCATTCTGTAAAGAAATGTATCGATACATATCAATATGTATTGATACAGTGGTTCATAGTATCGATACAAAGGTTCATAGTATCGATACAATGTTCATTGTATCGATACCATCAAGGTTTTTAGACCAAATGTATTGATACATTATGCAATGTATCGATACATGTAGGCCATTTTCATGGTCCAGGCATTTTTGACTCACCCACCATTGATAAAAAACTCGATTTTAACTTTTTTTTTGCATCAAGAAAGATTAAAACACATATCAGATTACGAATTTAGACTTTTGAATTAATCATAACATTTTTTTGAAGTGTAAATTGGATCAAAAAGGTCAATATCAC
>JAQSVH010231348.1:28929-40611 GCA_029448705.1 Adansonia digitata
ACTAAAATAGACATGATTTTATTCGTGTCATAATAAATCTTCATGCAAAAAGTTCTTCTACACAAATATATAAACACCAACTGTATCAATTTTCTTACACATTTATATCCACCAATTGCATTATTTTTTAATTTAAGTGCAAATTTCATAGGAACATAGCCTTTAGCTACTTTTAGGCTTTTTAAATTCTTGGTGCCAATTTTGTAGGGACAGAGCCATCAGCCACTATTAGGCTTAATGCTAATTTCGTCAAAGACATAGCCATCAACTACTCTCAGGCTTGGTGCCAATTTTAATTAGGCTAAAACCATCATCTATTTTTAAGCTTAATTCCAATTTCAACAGGGACAGAGCCATCAGCTACTCTTGGACTTGTGCCAATTTTGATTAGGCTAAAGCCATCATCTACTTTTGGGCTTTTAAAAGCCTTCTTCACCTATCTCACAAAGGATTGCATGAAGATGTCAATTATTCTCACCTACCTAATACATGATCGAATGCAAAAACCATTTTACTTAAAACCTTTTTCACTTATCTAACACAGGATCATGTCAGGAGGTTAACCTTTTTCACCTACAGTACACAAGATCGCAAGAAAAAGGTATTTTAATCAAACTCTATCTACACTACATGGGATCAAACAATAAGGGTATTTTCATTAAAACTTTGCCTACACTCTACGAGATCAAACAAAAAAGGTATTTTAATTAAAACTCCACCTACCCAATACGAGATCCAATAAAAAGGATATCTTAATGAAACCTTTGTCTACTCTACACGAGATCGAACAAAGAGGGTATTGTACTCTAAACTCTACCTACCCTATACGGGATCAAATAAAAAGGTTACTTAAAACTTTTCCTACCCTATACAGGATCGAAGAAAGAGGGTATCTTACTTGAAACTTTGTCTACCCTATATGGGATCAAACAAAGAGGTAGTTTACTCAAAACTCTGTCTACCCTATATAGGATAGAATAAAGAAGACATCTTAATGAAAATTTCACCTACCTTCACGGGATCGAACGAAGAGGATATTTTAATGAAAACTTTATCTACCCTTCACAAAATTGAACAAAGTGGGTATCTTAATCCAAACTTTGCCTACCCTTCATCAATCAAATAAAGAGGATATCTTAATGAGAACTTTGCTTACCCTTTAAAGGATCGAATTAAGAGGATATCTTACTCAAAACTTTATTGACCCTAGACTAGATTAAACGAAGAGGGTATCTTATAGAAAACTTTACCAACCCTTAATGGTATCGAATAGAGAGGACATCTTAATGAAAACTTTGTTTACCTTACATAGGATAGACCAAAGAGGATAACTTACTAACGAATTTAAATCCCACTTCACCTACCCTGCACGGGATTAAACAAAGAGGATAACTTACTAATGAATCTAAAACCCACTTCACCTATCTTCTAATAGGATTATGTGACAAGGTTATTTTCTTAAAGCTTTCTTTACCTACATTACATAGAATCGCGTGAAGAGGATATAGATTTCTTATATCATAAGGATTCCTATATGTTGACAAGGCCTCATTAATTTGAGTCTCATTGTTGCCAATTTCTTTTCTTTTTAATGGCTTACTATTGAAGGTTAAAGGGTGATTTGATATTTTTTTTCCTTCAAAATCCTTTTTCTAATCTTGATTTTAGGAATTTAAGAATTATCCATTTTTTCTTGAAAAGTCACTAAAGATCAAGTTAGTGTTCATCAATTCAAAGATACAACTTCATGTAGTTGAATGATAGTCAACATTTTATGGCTCAAGGCATATTTAAATAATCCTATTAATCATGAGAAGTATCACACTTCATCTATATTTCAAGATTTATGAAATGAGATCACCTTCTTATTCTAACCTAGGAAAAAAATTTATTTAATCAAAAAGTACAAAAATTTTAAAATAATTTCAACCATGAATTTTCTAATATCAAGGATAATGGATATACTATCTTCATTTGTTAAGAATTTCTCATGATTTATGATCATCATTTGGGATACCTTTCAATAAAATAAGAAATAAATTTAATGATAGAAGTGGGGTGACACTACTAAAATTTATCTTGTAGAAAATTGGTATAACAAGGTCAAGGTTTATCAAGACTATGTTCAGGTGGATGTTCATTTTATGGGAATTCATTGAAACACAAACAACCAAGTTATAACATCCTTTTAATCTTCAAATATAATAACTCAATAGGTATTAAACTAATGCTAGTAAACACTAAGTCTCAAGGGGTTAATTTAGAAGGCCTTTGGTACATATCAATTTCTAAAGTTGGACACAAAGGTTTTGGAAGGTTATCTCGATAGAAAATATTTGGGAATTCAACTCAACCTTCTGCTGATATCATGAAATTTCTAAAGGTTTGAGATCATTTCTGGATTAGCATGAAAGACTTCTTTTTTTTTTATGGCTACCTTTGTCGATTTAAGAGCCATTCGAAAGCCTTTAAGTTTGTTCTAGATTACCCTTTTTCGGGTTTTCACTCTAAAACTTCACTTTTTTAATTGATTACCCATCACATTCTTAAGGACTCAACAATCATCTAAAAAGATGAATTTCAAAAGAGATTCCTAGGAATGGCCCGACAATTCAAATAGCTATGTTTGATCAAAATAGACTTCTATAGGTACGTAACACAGGCCATGTTTTAGGGTTTAGAAAGAAAAGATAGATAAGCCCAAATCCAGTATTTAAGGATAATTAAAACAATGATCATTTCCCTTAAAATAAATTGAATCCAGCACTTCATTCAAAAAGAACAAATTTCTTTTTTTACTTTTTTTTGTTTTTTGTTTTTTTGCTTCTTTTATTTATTTCTTTTGTTTACTTTCTTCATTCTTCATTTTAAAAGAACTTAAAATTTTCTTCATTCATTACATTTAATATTTGAACTTAAAATTTGGACTTTCTTCAATTTTCTTTTTAAATTGAATTTAATAGTCAAAATTTAAATTTGAACTTATTTCGTCATCAAAATTTGCCTCATGACATTTGAAATGTTTTTCTTGTAACTTTAGATTGGAATTTGCCCTTTTGACCTTTAAGCGTTGCTTTATTTACACTTTATTTTGGAAGGTGATCTTTGATTATGGTTTAAAGAAAAAATAAATCATTCGGCATAAAAGGGACCACAAAGGGAATAATTTTCTATATTTGTGAAAGGATAGAGAAAGGTGGCCATTTGTCATTTCAAACAAAGCCATTTGTACTAGGAAACAATTTGCTAAGAAAAAAGGTTATTTTTTTGGGAATCATTTTGAGTATTTCAATAACAAGATGTTGGACTAAATTTTTAAAAGCCAAAGGTATGCCTCTTATTAGTTTCAGTTTCATAGCTACTAATGGATCATGGTTGTGGTTGACCCTTTAAATGAGAAAATCGAATTCGCATAGGAAAACTTCGAATCTCATATCTTATGTATTAGGCATTGAATTAAAAAGGTTTTATTCAAAGGAAAATGAGATTTTTGGCTCATGTTTACTTTTATTCTTCCTAAGTAAAGGATTTAGAAGAGTGTTATAAAAGTTATGGCAAAAGGTTATCCAAATTAGGGAGATTTTAAACTTTATGTCATTATTCTAACACATGTTGAACTATCAGAATTTGAGTCTTTTAGAAGCATAACCTATTTATTTGACCATCATGGAATTCGAAAAAGAAAACATTTGGGTGTGAAAGGCTTATGATTGAAAATCTATAGCAATCATATATGTGAAAGTTAAAGACTTTTCTGAGAGAGTTCAACCTATTGGTGACATCTGCCAAAGAAAAACTTTCAAATTATTCTCATTATCCTAAATACTAGGAATCATTATTAACAAAATTCATGGTTGATGACAAAATACACACTATTTATAAAGCAAAATTCATTTTATAATTCAAAATTTCTAAAAAGAGATATACAAAGTTTTAAAATCAAGACAGAAATTACCCGTGATTAACATAATGCCATGAGGGCAATGACCCTTAGGCCAATCATCCTTGACAGGCATTCACCAATTCTTGGAATTTTTCCATGTCAACATGCCTGAGAGCTTGCATTTTGTTTTTGAATGCATTGTGATTCTCAATGGAATGGCCTTCCACCCCTCGGTGATATTTGCATCTGACACTTGGATTATACCATGTCGGTTAGGGGGTTTCCTAGACTTTGCTAGGACAGTAGAGATTATCTGAATCTAAACAAGCAAAGAAAAGAGATTGTGTAGGAAAATGGTGAGGTATGATACATCTTCATCCCTTTCTTTTGTGCTTCTCAGAATCGCTCAAACTATCTCTTAGGTCTCTTTGCCTTTTAAAACTTTGAATAAAAAAAGTTTGCATAAAAGGTTACAAGGAACAAGGATAAACCTATTGAGGTTATTAAGTGATGCAAGGCTAAAGAACATGGACATTGTCTGAATGGATTTCCTCACTTTCTTGATTCACTATGATCTAAGCTTTCATCGGCCATAACTTTTTCATATTTAATGATAGGATTACTCTGTCATCCTACATATGCCATCTGGCTAGTGTTCGTGATCTTTCTCATTTTTATGCCATGTTCACTTCTTTTTAAAATAAACAAAATATCAATAAACTCAAAGAACACATTTTTGACTAATTTGTCATAGTGTGGAGGTGGCAGAGTATCCACAAAATAGGCCTGCATTTCTCTATTAATTAAGGTGATTGAACCCGTAAAGTTATGTCTTTCCATCTATAGATGTATTCTCTGTAGCTCTCATTAGGATTCTTTCTCATGTTTTAAAGGGTTTCTCGATCTGAAACAATTTCCAACCTATGCTCATAATGTCATAAAAATGCTAGATTCATATCCCACCATGTGTTCACTTGTCTTTTTTTCTGATTGGAAGTACCAATCCAAAGCTACCCTAGTCATGTTTTTGAAAAAAAATATGGACAAGCAATTTATCATCTCCGATATACCTAAATATGTCACCAAATATGTCTTGAGACATGTGAATCCACCATACTTCTCAAACTTTAAAACTTTAAACTTTAGTGGGATAATAAGATCTAGCACTAGACTAAGATAATCAACGTTAACACCATTATAGATCTTAAATCCTTCTATGGCCTTTAACCTTCTTTTGAAAAGCTATAACTTTTTTTTTAGTTTCTACTTTAGTTGGCTTTTAGCCTTTCTGCTTATGTCTTTCTTCTTCATCCAAGTCAAGAACTGCTCCCTCTTCTTGTGTGATAGTGGTCTTCGAATCTGGCTCTTATGGGATAGAGTCATGGATAATATAAATGGTAGGTCACAAATTAGGTAGAGGCAAATTTTGTCGGACATCCTAGGTGTTTACCATCTGTGTATCTTGAATATTAGCCTATGGTCTTTCTACTTGCACTTCTTTGGATGCCTTGGGAGGAGTATTGGTAGTACCTTCTGGCTATTGGTTAACTGGCTCACTTATCTCGAATGGTTTGATTGAACTTAAAGTTTGTGCTTGCATTTTTTTCCTATCGTGTGGTATCTTCCATTTAGCTATTTATGTTATTTCACCCAAAAATGGAAAAAAAAACTTAAATTAGTTTGCATGAATAAGTATCTTCTTACCATAAATCTTTATTAGCATCCATGTATGTATGTTAATAACTTAAAAAATTAATGTATGAATTAACGAATAAATGAATGAATGAATGAAGGTGTGTATAAGACAACATTTAATGGCATAAATTGCATGCTAAGCAATTAGCTAAATATCTAATATGGAGATTATTATAAAGGCAAGAATTTGAGAAATTTAAGTCATGATTCAGCATCATTGTTTCATCAACAAAACTCTGATTTGTTCATTGTTGGCATACAAAACTGTATTTATAGGATTCAAAAGGAAAAAACAACAAAAGGACTGCTTTTGCAAAGACTACATTTTCCTTGGTGTGTTCAAGTTTCTAAGGAATTTTTGCAAATACTCATCATTCTTTTTAAGTCTCTATTTACAAAGCCCACTAAGTAGACAAAAGGTTATTTTTTACAATCCTTTCATTGCCCCTTAGCACTTTAATTTTTACAAAAAAAAAAATTACCATTCAAGAATGTCAGTAATTATTTCCAATAGTTTTGCAAATGAAATTTTCATTCCACAAACCTCATGTTTGAATTCCTCTTGGATAGACTCTAATGTGTTGATTCTTGGCTCTAAATTATCGCCACGTCTTGGTCCTTAATAGGTAATAAATAAAATGAATTTACCACAAGATGGAAAATATGAATGCATGAGTATATAAACAAATGAGTATATGAAAAAAATGCTCCAATAAATTTACAAATTTTCATAAAATATAGATGTGATGCAAAAATTAAAAAGGAAAAACCCTAATACTATCTTCCTTTTTTCACTTCTTTGCTTCATCTTTTTCTTTATTTTAGCTTAAGAAAGAATCCATGAAATCCATTTTTTTGGTCATAGGAATGAAATAACAACCACCAAAAATTGCTACGAGAAAATTCATCTCAATATAGCAAATCAAGACAAAAATAATAAAATTTATCATAACAACACAATGTATACTTATTGATATTAAGAAAATCAAATTATAAAAGTAAGAGGTTGGAAGCATTCCTCCATGTGTACTTAGTTCGGTAACTTCTAGAACTAGGTATGGTTCTAACTAAGTGAAGCCCTTACGGTTCATTAGATGAAGTTTGAGTTAAACATCTAAACAGGTTCTCGAATTGCTTTTTGAATTCGCAAAAAACTGACGAGGTACCCTAATCCTGCCTATAGCAAGTTTATGTTAGAACGGGTTTAATTCGAGTGGGAGTATCTTCCATGCCTGTAATAAGGCTAACACCTCGGGCAGGCATATGAATTTACACTCGGTAGGCTTTTCACTGGCCCAGATAAAGGCTAACACAGCAGAAGGTAGATCTACTTTATCCCTACCTAAAATATTAGGTACCTATGCATCCTCTATATACCTATAAGAGAATCTAATGCATATAAATGTGCATAGTGTGTGAGGGAACAAACTTACATTTTATAACTTGACTCTTTTTAAAGAAATCCTAAATTCCCCTAAAAATAATGCTCCAAAGGAAACAATAGGGTTAGTGAAAAATGTGAATAATACATAGTAGAATTTCTGTATAAATAAAAAATGTAACAAAAATTTTATTTTGAAAATACCAGGAATTATAGTTAAATATCGATTGAAACCTAATTAATCAAATTTTATTTAACATGTGAGTAATTTTAGGCTTGACTCTCAAACCTGTCCAAAGTGGAGTCATAAGCTGTCGCAATGTGGCCTGAATACAAATCCTTACTAGCCTAACTTAAAAGGCCAGTGTACCCCTTATTCCTATATATATCCATATATCGTATTTCCATATATTTTTAAGGGCCATATTATTATTAGTTTTCCTTATTTGGGAACAGAATTGTCGAGATGAATCGCTCACTCAATTTAACTATAAATAGTCATTACTATTTATTTTTGAAGTCATTACCAATCTCGTTTGGCTAGGTGAGATTGGTCAGCTATCGAAGTTCATATTTGGGGTTACGAAACTCACAAAAACAAACTTTGAAATCTGCACGAATATTAGAGATCCCAAGAAAGGGTTTGGGAGTTAGTTACAATCATAAGTAAGGATCGATCCTCTTGTTTGCTCGAAAATCGATACCTTATCAATCATGTGTTAATCTAAATTCAAATTTTTATTTGGTTTCAATATTCGATATTTAATTAAATTTCCCATATATTATAAATTATAAGAAAATTTATTATTCCCTATGTGAAAATTAAGTTTTTAATATTTTTGAAATTCAATATATCTTTGCACCTTTCCAAAGAACTAAAAAAACATGAAAGTTTTTATCACTCTCTTTCGTACCCCACTGGAAACCTAGTAGAATATGAAAGATTTTAAAAATCAAAATATCTTTATAACTGACTAGAAAGCTTAAGGAATACAAAAGATTTTGTTTTTTCAAAATTTGAAAATATCAATTTTCATTTTTTAAAAAGATATCTCATTATTAAAACAATCTATAGAACCTCTTTCATATGTTAGGAGAAATTCTATGTGCTATTTAACATCGAAGATATTGCCTTAATTTACAAAAGTTCTAATTTTATAATAAATAATAAATTTTGTCCTAAGACTCGGTCTCAACTGTACACACAAAACTAGACTCAAAGGAGTTAAACATGATTGATATGACTAAAATGTCCTTTACAGCACTTTCGACATAAAAGTATCTCAATCTCTAAAGGACTTGATTTTAAGCAAAATTACCAAAATACACTTAGGTACACCTTCAACATAAAAGTATCCTGATACCCCTGAAGGACTTAACAAACCAATTTCTACTTTACGCCATCGATATATAAGTATCTCGATGATCACATAAGACTCAATTCTATGAAAATTTACTAAAATACCCTTAAGGCTTGCCTTTAACGTATAAGTATCCTGATAACCTTAAAAGACTTGATAACTTCATAGGCAAATGAACCTATTCCTACTGTACACCTTTAACATAGAAGTATCACAATGATCACATAGAACTCAATTCTAAGAAAATTACTTAAATACCCTTAAGGTATACTTTCGACTTACAAGTATCCCAATAATCTAGAAGACTCGATAGTGGTATGAAATGGTAATTTTACCCTAAATGGGTAATTTAGACATCAAAAGTGACCTAAAATGCAAAAAATTACTAAAAAGTCCTTAAACTTTTCAAAATGACATTTCGTACCCAACCGAAAAACCAAAGGAATATGAAAGTTTGAATATTTTCTACACCATTCTAGAAGAGCAGAGGAATGCTAGAAATATTCTTAAAATGTCAAAATATTGTATTTACCATAAAATGCAAGGTTTTACAAAATGATCTGTAAACTTTGCAAACTTTGCAATTTAGTCCCTACATAAAATACAATTCAAAATCAAATATTAAACACATCCACATCAACATGAAAATCATACCAAAAATTAAATAGAAAGTTCAACCAAGTACTTTTGGCCTTCGAATAATTTTTTACCTTTTTGCAAATAAATTCTTAAACTTTTAAAAATTACAAAAAAAATTCCTTAAAATGTTAAAAAATATATAAAATACATTTAACATGTTAAAATGTATGAAAAACAATAGTAAAGGTGTGTGGAACATTTGGCCAAGCATGGATGGCCTTAAAACAAATTTTTTATTTTTAAGATTTATTCCCTATATGAAATAAAACACCAAATCAAATATTAAACATATCCAAATCAACAAAAGACACATACAAAAAATTATATAATCAATTCAGCCAAACATCAATGGCCTAGTAACAAAAATTTTACAATTTTAAAAATAAGACCTTAAACTTTTTAAAATTATAAAATGACCCCAAATGATAAAAAATGCATGAAACATATTCACATATATTAGAATTATCATGAAAACACTTCTAAAGGTGTCTACAAGATGAGGCGAAGCTTAAATGGCCATAGAAAAAATTTTACAATTTTTACAATTTAGTCTTCTTTTTTATAATTACAAGATAGCCTAAAAAATTGAAACATCACAAAATCATCAAGATCAAATTTAGCCAAGCTTGGAATCACCCTTTTAAGGCCTTTAACAGCTTGGAAGAATTATTTTTAAGTTTGTAAAAATTTTTAATATTATAAAATAATCCAAAATACCTTAAAATAAAGCATGAAAAATTATTCAAGGACCACAAACATTTTTAGACAGCGTATATATCAACTAAAAACAATTTTTTTCATTACATATTTTCATAAATATCAACATAAATTCATGTCATAATTTTTACGAAGTTTAGATATTCATAAAATCATAATAAATAATGAATAAATCAACATAAAATAGACATGAAAATATTAAGAAAAATAACATAAAAATATATACGTGGAAATAATAATATTTCTACTAACAAACACAAATTATCATGAAAAAAATCAATTTATTGCTAATAAAAATTAAATAAAAGAACAAAATGTACTTGACTTTTCAACATGGATTAAAATCTATGAGCACAAGCATGATTCTGGCTCACTAAAAGGAAGAAAATAAATGAAAGCAATAATAGCTAGAAATTTTTAGAAGTATTTTTATCTTAGAAGTGTAGAAAATATGTGAAAATTTTGATTTTATTAAATATATTTTTGTGGTTTTTGTTGGAGAACCATTAAGCATCAACCAGAAACATCCTTCCTCTATTTATGGAGGAAGTGAGTCGACCAAAGGGTGAAGCTTCTACTAATTTCTATGTTTTTCTTTTTTTTTTTAATTTAATTCATTTATTTACATTTTTCTTTAAATTGTTTTTTCATTTTGATAAACTTTAATTTATTATTTTTATCATTTTTGTCATTTTACATGTGTCATCATGCATGAAATCATGAATGACATCATTATCCAGTGACATAAGAGAGAAAGAATTTAATTTGAATAAAAAATTATAGGGACTAAATTGTAACAAATTAAAAGTTATGTATTCAAAGAATAAAATCTCACTTAACAAATTTGATTAAAAATTTAATCAAAATAAACTTCTTAGGCTTGTTAGAAAAGAAAAATGGGCTCACTAGGGTTTTTACCCATTAAAAAAATTTATGGATTTAAAGGCCTATGAAATGAAAATAATAAATTTTAGCCCATTAAAATAAGTTAATAAAATTTCATGTAAAAGTTCAAAAAGGAATTTTTGAGAAATTTTATTGCAAGAAAAGGACAATTAAAAATTCCATACTGATAAAATTTTACAAGCAAAAACCCTTACGAAATAAAATTGCTATTTGGAAAAAATGTAAAACTCATAAAATAAACTGAATTTTCAAAAACTGATTTAATATGAATTTAATGAAAATATTTAAAGAATTTTAAAAATTATAAACTTAGAAAAATCACACCAAAAAAAATTTATGGAGTAAAAAACTTTGTATCTTAGAAACAAAAAAATTTCAAAAATATTAAGTTATAAAAATAATAAAGATAAAAATTGAAATTTAAAATAATTTTTACTAGGAAAAATTTCACTAGCATGACAACCTTGATACTATAAAAAATTCAAAATTCATAAATAAATTTGATAGCTTGATACCTTGTGGTAAAAAAATACCAATAAACAAGAACTATTATTTTTCTTTGAACATGTGATTAAACAATGTAATCATGCCAGACATTTCCTAATGTAATCATATGTATTCAAGACTTTGGTTACTTCAATGAAAGATGTTATTGGTGGAGCTGTTTCCTAATCCAGTTATCCTTCTTGTATTTGCATCAATAACAATTATTCTTTTCTTGCTCCAAATCAATAACATAATTATTTTTCTGCTTCATGAATTCATATCCATCTTCATGTCATGACACAATCTAAAGGTCTAATCCATTAATAATCTAAAGTGAAGGTGTCCTGAAACATGAAATCTTCAGCTCCCCATCATTACAACACTTGTACCCATTGTAAAGCCATGGAGAATGATCATCAATCCTGCATTGAGCGACTAGAACTGATGTACAGAGAATCTCAAGAACAACTAGCCCGCAGGAATGAAGAACTTCAATCTTAAATGGTGGAATTGACAAAATTGTTGCCTGAAGCTTTAAAAGATAAGGGACAAACGAGCACCATCGACGTTAGCAAAGGACCAGGTAAACCTGACAGTAATTTGAATGGTGGTAC
>JAQSVH010231349.1:0-12827 GCA_029448705.1 Adansonia digitata
AATCCAAAGCATCAACATTGTGTATCACAATATGGAGAACATGTTTGTAGTGCCTATCATAAAAGGAATGTAGATTATTACAAAAATCCAAGTTTAACTTATTTGAAGGACAAACTTTGATTGTAAGGAAAACGATGGTAAGAAAAGCTTTTCTTGCAAATATAAAGCATCAATATTATATGTCCAATGAGGAGAACAAGATTGTAATGCCCACAAGAAAAAGAATGGAGATTGTTATGCGTTTCGAAGTTTGTATCATTTCATGGATGAACTTTGATTACAAGGAAAATGGCTGAAAGAAAAGCTTTTCTTGCAAATCCAAAGCATCAATATCATGTATCCCAATGTGGAAAACATGATTGTAGTGCCCAGTCAGAAAAAGAATGTAGATTATTATGAGAATCTAAGTTTGGCTCACTTGAAGGACAAACCTTCATTATGGGGAAAATCATGGAAAGAAAAGCTTCTCTCGCAAATCAAAAGCATCAATCATGTATCCCAATGTGGAGAACGTGATTATAATGCCCAATCGCACAAAGAATGGAGATTATTATGAGTACCAAAGTTTGACTCATTTTACGGATAAACTTTAATTATAAGGAAAATGCTAGAATGAAAAGCTTTTCTTGCAAATCCAAAGCATCAATATCATGTATCCTAATATGGAGAACATGATTGTAGTGCCCAATCACAAAAGAATGGAGATTATTATGAGAATCCAATTTTGACTCATTTCACAGATAAACATTAGTTATAAGGAAAATGGTGGAAAGAAAAGCTTTACTTGCAAATCCAAGGCATCAATATCATGTATCCCAATGTGGACAACATGATTGTAATGCCCAGTCAGAAAAAGAATGTAGATTATTATGAGAATCCAAGTTTGGCACATTTGAAGGACAAACTTTCATTATAGGGAAAATCATGGAAAGAAAAGTTTTCTTGCAAATTGAAAGCATCAATCATGTATCCCAATGTGGAGAACATGGTTCTAGTGCCCAATCGCACAAAGAATGCAGATTATTATTAGTATCAAAGTTTGACTCTTTCTACGGATAAACTTTGATTATAAGGAAACTGCTAGAATGTGAAGCTTTTCTTACAAATTAAAAGCATTAATATCATGCATCCTTATGTGGAGAACATGATTGTAGTGCCCAATCACAAAAGAATGGAGATTATTATGAGAATCCAAGTTTAACTCAATTCACGGATGAACATTGATTATAAGGAAAATGGTGGAAAGAAAAGCTTTTCTTGCAAATCCAAGGCATCAATATCATGTATCCCATTGTGGAAAACATGATTGGAGTGCCCGGTCGAAAAAAGAATTTAGATTATTATGAGAATCCAAGTTTGACTCATTTGAAGGACAAACTTTGATTATAGAGAAAATCAAGGAAAGGAAAGCTTTTCTTGCAAATAGAAAACATCAATCGTGTATCCCAATATGAAGAACATGATTGTAGTGCCCAATCGCACAAAGAATGGGGATTATTAGGACTATCAAAGTTTGACTCATTATACAGATAAACTTTGATTATAAGGAAAATGCTGGGATGAAATAATTTTCTTGCAAATCCAAAGCATCAATATCATGTATCCTAATGTGGAGAACATGATTGTAGCGCCCAATCACAAAAGAATAGAGTTTATTATGAGAATCCAAGTTTGACTCATTTCATGGATGAACTTTGATTATGAGGAAAATTGTGGAATGAAAGGCTTTTCCTGCAAATCCAAAGCACCAATATCATGTATCCTAATGTGGAGAACATGACTGTAGTGCCCAATCACAAAAAGAATACAGATTATTACGAGAATCAGGTCTAACTCATTTGATGGAGAAGCTTTGATTATAAGGAAAATCATGGAAAGAAAAGCTTTTCTTGCAAATCCAAAGCATCAATATCATGTATTCTAACGTGGAGAACATGATTGTCATGCCCAATCACAAATAGAATAGATATTATTATGAGAATCAAAGTTTGACTCATTTCGCGGGTGAACTTTGATTATAAGGAAAATGGTGGAATGAAAACCTTCTCTTGCAAATCCAAAGCATCAATATCATGTGTCACAATACGGAGGACATGAATGTAGTGCCTATCATAAAAGGAATGTAGATTCTTATGAAAATCCAAGTTTGACTTATTTGAAGGACAAACTTTGATTTTAAGGAAAACGATGGAAAGAAAAGCTTTTCATGCAAATATAAAGCATCAATATCGTGTGTCCAATGAGGAGAACAAAATTGTAGTGCCCACAACAAAAAGAATGGAGATTGTCACGGGTATCGTAGTTTGTATCATTTAATGGATGAACTTCAACTACGAGGAAAATGGCAGAAAGAAAAGCTTTTCTTGCAATTCCAAAGCATCAATACCATGTATTCCAATATGGAGAACATGATTGTGGCACCCAGTCAGAAAAAGAATATAGATTATTATGAGAATCCAAGTTGGACTCACTTGAAGGACAAACTTTGATTATAGGGAAAATCATGGAAAAAAAGCTTTTCTTGCAAATTGAAAGCATCAATCGTGTATCCCAATGTGGAGAACGTGATTATAGTGCCCAATCGCACAAAGAATGTGAATTATTATGAGTATCAAAGTTTGACTCATTTTACGGATAAACTTTGATTATAAGGAAAATGCTGGAATGAAAAGCTTTTCTTGCAAATCCAAAGCATTAATATCGTGTATCCTAATGTGGAAAACATGGTTGTAGTGCCCAATCACAAAAGAATGGAGGTTATTATGAGAATCCAAGGTTGACTCATTTCATGGATGAACATTGATTATAAGGAAAATGGTGGAAAAAAAGGCTTATCTTGCAAATCCAAGGCATCAATATCATGTATCCCAATATGGAGAACATGATTGTAGTACCCAGTCGGAAAAAGAATGTAGATTATTATGAGAATCCAAGTTTGGCTCATTTGAAGGACAAACTTTCACTATAGGGAAAATCATGGAAAGAAAAGCTTTTCCTGCAAGTCGAAAGCATCAATCGTGGATCCCAATGTGGAGAACCTGATTATAGTGCCTAATCGCACAAAGAATGGGGATTATTATGAGTATCAAAGTTTGACTCATTTTAAGGATAAACTTTCATTTTAAGGAAAATGCTGGAATGAAAAGCTTTTCTTGCAAATCCAAAGCATCAATATCGTGTATCCTAATGTGGAAAACATGATTGTAGTGCCCAATCATAAAAGAATGGAGGTTATTATAAGAATCCAAGTTTGACTCATACTCATTTCACAAATGAACATTGATTATAGGGAAAATGGTGGAAAGAAAAGCTTTTCTTGCAAATCCAGGGCATCAATATCATGTATCCCAATGTGAAGAACATGATTGTAGTACCCAGTCGGAAAAAGAACGTAGAATAGTATGAGAATCCAAGTTTGACTTACTTGACAGACAAACTTTAATTATATGGAAAATCATGGAAAGAAAAGCTTTTCTTGCAAATCGAAAGCATTAATCATGTACCCTAATATGGAGAACATGAGCATTGTGCCCAATCGCACAAATAATGGCGATTATTATGAGTATCAAAGTTTTACTGATTTTACAGATAAACATTGATTATAAGGAAAATACTGGAATGAAAAGCTTTTCTTGCAAATCCAAAGCATCAATATCGTGTATCCAAATGTGGAGAACATGATTATTGTGCCAAATCGCAAAAGAATGGAGGTTATTATGAGAATCCAAGTTTGACTCATTTCACGGATAAACCTTGATTATCAGGAAAATGGTGGAAAAAAAAGCTTTTCTTGCAAATCCAAGGTATCAATATCATGTATCCTAGTGTGGAGAACATGATTATGGTGCCCAGTCAGAAAAAGAATATAGATTATTATAAGAATCCAAGTTTGACTCATTTGAAGGACAAACTTTGATTATAGGGAAAATCATGGAAAGAAAAGCTTTTCTTGCAAATCAAAAGCATCAATCATGTATCCCAATGTGGAGAACATGACTATTGTGCCCAATCACACAAAGAATGAAGATTATTATGAGTATCAAGGTTTGACTCATTTTACGAATAAACCTTGATTTTAAGGAAAATGCTGGAATGAAAAGCTTTTCTTGCAAATCCAAAGCATCAATATTGTGTATCTTAATGTGGAGAACATGATTGTAGTCCCCAATCACAAAACAATGGAGATTATTATGAGAATCCAAGTTTGACTCATTTCATGGATGAACTTTGATTATAAGGAAAATGGTGGGGTGAAAGCCTTTTCCTGTAAATCCAAAGCACCAATATCATGTATCTGAATGTGGAAAACATGATTGTAGTTCCAAATCACAAAAAGAATACAGATTAATACAAGAATCAAGTCTAACTCATTCGATGGAGAAACTTTGATTATAAGGAAAATAATGGAAAGAAACCCTTTTGTTAGAAATTCAAAGTATCAATATCATGTTTTCTAATATGGAGAACATGATTGTCTTGCCTAATCACAACAAGAAAGGAGATTAATTATGAGAATCCAAGTTTGACTCATTTTATAAGTGAACTTTGATTATAAGGAAAATGGTGGAATGAAAACCTTCTCTTTCAAATCCAAAGCATCAATATCGTGTATCACAATATGGAGAACTTTATTGTAGTGCCAGTCATAAAAGGAATGTAGATCATTACGAAAATCCAAGTTTGACTCATTTGAAGGACAAACTTTGATTGTAAGGAAAACGATGGAAAGAAAAGCTTTTCTTGCAAATATAAAGCATCAATATCATGTGTCCAATGAGGCGAACAAGATTGTAGTGCCTAATCATAAAAAGAATGGAGATTATTATGAGAATCTAAGTTTGACTCATTTCACGGATGAACTTTGATTATAAGGAAAATGGTGAAAAGAAAGCCTTTTCCTACAAATCTGAAGCACCAATATCGTTTATCTTAATGTCAAGAACATGATTGTAGTGCCCAATCGCAAAAAGAATGCAGATTATTATGAGAATCAAGTCTGACTTATTTGATGGAGAAACTTTGATTATAAGGAAAACCATTGGAAGAAAGCCTTTTCCTGCAAATCCAAAGCACCAATATCTTTTATCCTAATGTCGAGAACATGATTGTAGTGCCCAATCACAAAAAGAATACAGATAATTATGAGAATCAAGTATGACTCATCTGACAGACAAACTTTGATTATAAGGAAAACCATGGAAAGAAAAGCTTTTCTTGCAATATAAAGCATCAACATCATGTGTCTAGTAAGGAGAAAATGATTGTAGTGCCCATAACAAAAAGAATGGAGATTGTTAAAGGTATCGAAGTTTGTCTTATTTCATGGATGAACTTTGATTATAGGGAAAATGGCAGAATGCAAAGCTTTTCTTGCAAATCTAAAGCATCAATATCTTGTATGTGGAGAACATGATTGCAGTGCCTAATCAAAAAAAGAATGTAGATTACTTTGAGAATCCAAGTTTGACTCATTTGATAGGCAAACTTTGATTATAAGGAAAATCATGGAAAGAAAAGCTTTTCTTCCAAATCAAAAGCATCAATTGTGTATCCCAATATGGGAAAGATGATTATTGTGCCCAATTGCACAAAGAATGGAGATTATTATGAGAATCCAAGGTTGACTCATTTTATGGATGAACATTGATAATACTGAAAATGGTGGAAAGAAAAGCTTTTCTTACAAATTCAAGGCATCAATATCATGTATCCCAATGTGGAGAACATGATTGTAGTGCCCAGTCAGAAAAAGAAGGTAGATTATTATGAGAATCCAAGTTTGACTCATTTCAAGGACAAACTATGGTTATAGGGAAAATCATGGAAAGAAAAGCTTTTCTTGTAAATCAAAAGCATCAATCATGTATCCCAATGTGGAGAACATGATTGTACTACCCAATTGCACAAGGAGTGGAGATTATTATGAGTATCAAAGTTTGACACATTTTACGGATAAACTTTGATTATAAGGAAAATGCTGGAATGAAAAGCTTTTCTTGCAAATCCAAAGCATCAATATCATGTATCCTAATGTGGAGAACATGATTGTAGTGCCCAATCACAAAACAATGGAGATTATTATGAGAATCCAAGTTTGACTCATTCCACAGATGAACTTTGATTATAAGGAAAATGGTGGAATGACAGCCTTTTCCTGCAAATCCAAAGCACCACTATCGTTTATCTGAATGTGAAGAACATGTTTGTTGTGCCCAATCACAAAAAGAATACAGATTATTACGAGAATCAAGTCTAACTCATTCGATGGAGAAACTTTAATTATAAGGAAAATCATGGAAAGAAAAGCTTTTCTTGCAAATCTAAACATCGATATCATATATTCTAACAAGGAGAACATGATTGCCATGCCCAATCACAAAAAGAATAGAGATTATTATAAGAATCAAAGTTTAACCCATTTAATGGGTGAACTTTGATTATAAGGAAAATGGTGGAATGAAAACCTTTTCCTACAAATCCAAAGCATCAATATCGTGTATCACAATATGGAGAACATGATTGTAGTGCCTATCACAAAAGGAATGTCGATTATTATGAAAATCCAAGTTTGACTATTTTGAAGGACAAACTTTGATTATAAGGAGAACAATGGAAAAAAAAGCTTTTCTTGCAAATATAAAGCATCAATATCGTGTGTCCAATTAGGAGAACAAGACTGTAGTGCCCACAAAAAAAAGAATGGAGACTATTACAAGTATCGAAGTTTGTATCATTTCATGGATGAACTTTGATCACAAGGAAAATGGCAAAAAGAAAAACTTTTCTTGCAAATCCAAAGTGTCAATATCTTAGTTCCCAATGTGGAAAACATGATTGTAGTGCCCAATCATAGAAAGAATGTAGATTAATCCAAGTTTGACTCATTTTGCGGATAAACTTTGATTATAAGGAAAATGATGGAATAGAAAGCTTTTCTTGCAAATCCACAGCACCAATATCGTTTGTCCAATGAGAAGAACATGATTGTAGTGCCCTATCACAAAAAGAATATAGATTATTACGAGAATCAGGTCTGACTTATTTGATGGAGAAACTTTGTTTATAAGGAAAACCATTGAAAGAAAAGCCTTTCTTGCAAATCCAAAGTATCAATATCATGTATCCTAATATGGAGAACATGATTGTCCTACCCAATCACAAAAAGAATGGAGATTATTATGAGAATCCAAGCTTGACTCATTTCACGGATGAACTTTGATTATAAGGAAAATGGTGGAATGAAAACCTTTTCTTGCAAATCTAAAGCATCAATATCATGTATCGTAATATGGAGGACATGATTGTAGTGCCTGTCATAAAAGGAATGTAGATTATTACAGGAATCCATGTTTGACTCATTTGACAGACAAACTTTATTTATAAGGAAAACCATGGAATAAAAAACTTTTCTTGCAAATATAAAGCATCAACATCATGTGTCTAATGAGGAGAACATGATTGTAATGCCCACAACAAAAAGAGTGGAGATTGTTAAGGGTATCAAAGTTTGTATCATTTCATGGATGAACTTTGATTATAGGGAAAATGGTGGAAAGCAATGCTATTCTTGAAAATCCAAAGCATCAATATCTTTATCCCAATGTGGAGAACATGATTGTTGTGCCCAATCAAAAAAAGAATGTAGATTATTATTGGAGTCAAAGTTTGACTCATTTGATAGGCAAACTTTGATTTTAAGGAAAATCATGGAAAGAAAAGCTTTTCTTGCAAATCGAAAGCATCAATCATGTATCCCAGTGTGGGGAACATGATTATAGTGCCCAATCACACAACGAATGGAGATTATTATGAAAATCCAAGTTTGACTCATTTCATAAATGAACTTTGATTATAAGAAAAATGGTGTAATGTAAAGCTTTTCCTACAAATCCAAAGCGTCAATATCGTGCATCCAAACATGGAGAACGCGATTGTAGTGCCCAATCACAAAAAGAATGGAGATTATTATGAGAATCTAAGTTTGACTCATTTAAAGGATAAACTTCAATTATAGGGAAAATCATGGAGAGAAAAGCTTTTCTTGCAAATCGAAAGCATCAATCACGTATCCCATCATGGCGAACTTGATTATAGTGCCCAATCGCACAAAGAATGGAGATTATTATGAGTATCAAAGTTTGACTCATTTTACGGATAAACTTTGATTTTAAGGAAAATGCTAGAATGAAAAGCTTTTCTTGCAAATCCAAGGCATCAATATCGTGTATCCTAATGTGGAGAACATGATTGTAGTGCCCAATCACAAAAGAACGGAGATTCTTATGAGAATCCAAGTTTGACTCATTTCACGGATGAACTTTGATTATAAGGAAAATGGTGGAGTGAAAGCCTTTCCCTACAAATCCAAAGCACCACTATCATGTATCCTAATGTGGAGAACATGATTGTAGTGCCTAATCACAAAAAGAATTCAGATTATTACAAGAACCAAGTCTAACTCATTCGATGGAGAAACTTTGAATATAAGGAAAATCTTGGAAACAAAAGCTTTTCTTACAAATCCAAAGTATCAATATCATGTATTCTAATGTGTAGAACATAATTGTCATGCCCAATCACAAAAAGAGTGAAGATTATTATGAGAATCCAAGTTTGACTCATTTTACGGGTGAACTTTGATTATAAGGGAAATGATGGAATGAAAACCTTTTCTTGCAAATCCAAGGCATCAATATTTTGAATCACAATATGGAAAACATGATTGTAGTGCCCAATCACAAAAAGAATATAGATTATTACACGAATCATGTCTGACTCATTTGATAGAGAAACTTTGATCATAAGGAAAATGGTGGAAAGAAAAGCTTTTCATGCAAATCCAAAGCATCAATATCATGTATCCTAATGTGGAGAACATGATTGTAGTGCCCAATCGCAAGAAAAATGTAGATTATTATGAGAATCCAACTTTGATTCATTTGATTGGCAAACTTTAATTATAAGGAAAATCATGGAAAGTAAAGCTTTTCTTGCAAATTGAAAGCGTCAATCGTGTACCACAATGTGGAGAACATGATTATATAATGCCCAATCACACAAAGAACGAAGATTATCACGAGAAACCAAGTTTGACTCATTTCATAAATGAACTTTGATTATAATAGAAAAGGTGGAATGTAAAGCTTTTCCTGCAAATCCAAAGCATCAATATCGTATATCAAAACATGGAGAACATGGTTGTAGTGCCCAATCACGAAAAGAATAGAGATTATTATGAGAATCCAAGTTTGACTCATTTCACAGATGAACATTGACTATAAGGAAAATGGTGGAATGAAAGCCTTTTCTTGCAAATCCAAAGCACCGATATCTTTTATCATAAAGTAGAGAACATGATTGTAGTGCCCAATCACAGAAAGAATACAGATTATTATAAGAATCAAGTCTGACTTATTTGATGGAGACACTCTGATTTTAGGGAAAACCATTAAAAGAAAAGCCTTTCTTGCAAATCCAAAGTGTCAATATCATGTATCTTAACGTGGAGAACATGATTGCCATGCCCAATCACAAAAAGAATGGAGATTATTATGAGAATCTAAGCTTGACTCATTTCACGGATGAACTTTGATTATAAGGAAAATGGTGGAATGGAAAGCTTTTCTTGCAAATCCACAGCACCAATATCGTTTGTCTAATGAGAAGAACATGATTGTAGTGCCCTATCACAAAAAGAATATAGATTGTTACGAGAATCAGGTTTGACTTATTTGATGGAGAAACTTTGTTCATAAGGAAAACCATTGAAAGAAAAACCTTTCTTGCAAATCCAAAGCATCAATATCATGTATCCTAGTGTGGAGAACATGATTGTCCTACCCAATCACAAAAAGAATGGAGATTATTATGAGAATCTAAGCTTGACTCATTTCACGGATGAACTTTGATTATAAAGAAAATAGTGGAATGAAAACCTTTTCTTGCAAATCTAAAGCGTCAATATCATATATCACAATATGGAGGACATGATTGTCGTGCTTGTCATAAAAGGAATGTAGATTATTATAGGAATCCATGTTTGACTCATTTGACAGACAAACTTTATCTATAAGGAAAACCATGGAATGAAAAACTTTTCTTACAAATATAAAGCATCAACATCATGTGTCTAATGAGGAGAACATGATTGTAGTGCCCACAACAAAAAGAGTGGAGATTGTTAAGGGTATCAAAGTTTGTATCATTTCAAGGATGAACTTTGACTATACAAAAAATGGTGGAAAGCAATGCTTTTCTTGAAAATCCAAAGCATCAATATCTTGTATCCTAATGTGGAGAACATGATTGCTATGCCTAATCAAAAAAAGAATGTAGATTATTATGAGAGTCAAAGTTTGACTCATTTGATAGGCAAACTTTGATTTTAATGAAAATCATGGAAAGAAAAGCTTTTCTTGCGAATCGAAAGCATCAATCGTGTATCCCAGTGTGGGAAACATGATTATAGTGCCCAATCACACAACGAATGGAGATTATTATGAGAATCCAAGTTTGACTCATTTCATAAATGAACTTTGATTATAAGAAAAATGGTGTAATGTAAAGCTTTTCCTACAAATCCAAAGCGTCAATATCGTGCATCCAAACATGGAGAACGTGATTGTAGTGCCCAATCACAAAAAGAATGGAGATTATTATGAGAATCTAAGTTTGACTCATTTAAAGGACAAACTTTAATTATAGGGAAAATCATGGAGAGAAAGGCTTTTCTTGCAAATCGAAAGCATCAATCACGTATCCCAACGTGGCGAACTTGATTATAGTGCCCAATCGCACAAAGAATGTAGATTATTATGAGTATCAAAGTTTGACTCATTTTACGGATAAACTTTGATTTTAAGGAAAATGTTGGAATGAAAAGCTTTTCTTGCAAATCCAAGGCATCAATATCGTGTATCCTAATGTGGAGAACATGATTGTAGTGCCCAATCACAAAAGAATGGAGATTATTATGAGAATCCAGGTTTGACTCATTTCACGGATGAACTTTGATTATAAGGAAAATGGTGGAGTGAAAGCCTTTCCCTACAAATCGGAAGCACCACTATCCTGTATCCTAATGTGGAGAACATGATTGTAGCGCCTAATCACAAAAAGAATTCAGATTATTACAAGAATCAAGTCTAACTCATTCGATGGAGAAACTTTGAATATAAGGAAAATCTTGGAAAGAAAAGCTTTTCTTACAAATTTAAAGTATCAATATCATGTATTCTAATGTGTAGAACATGATTGTCGTGCCCAATCACAAAAAGAGTGGAGATTGTTATGAGAATCCAAGTTTGACTCATTTTAGGGGTGAACTTTGATTATAAGGGAAATGGTAGAATGAAAACCTTTTCTTGCAAATTCAAGGCATCAATATCTTGAATCACAATATAGAGAACATGATTGTACTGCCCAATCACAAAAAGAATATAGATTATTGCACGAATCATGCCTGACTCATTTGATAGAGAAACTTTAATCATAAGGAAAATGGTGGAAAGAAAAGCTTTTCATGCAAATCCAAAGCATTACTATCATGTATCCTAATGTGGAGAACATGATTGTAGTGCCCAATCGCAAGAAGAATGTAGATTATTATGAGAATCCAACTTTGACTCATTTGATTGGCAAACTTTAATTATAAGGAAAATCATGGAAAGAAAAGCTTTTCTTGCAAATCGAAAGCATCACTCGTGTATACCAATGTGGAGAACATGATTATATAATGCCCAATCACACAAAGAACGGAGATTATCATGAGAATCCCAGTTTGACTTATTTCACAAATGAACTTTGATTATAAGAGAAAAGATGGAATGTAAAGCTTTTCCTGCAAATCCAAAGCATGAATATCTATATCAAAACATGGAAAACATGATTGTAGTGCCCAATCATGAAAAGAATGGAGATTATTTTGAGAATCCAAGTTTAACTCATTTCACAGATAAACATTGACTATAAGGAAAATGGTGGAATGAAAGCCTGTTCTTGCAAATCCAAAGCACCAATATCTTTTATCATAAAGTAGAGAACATGATTGTAGTGCCCAATCACAGAAAGAATACAGATTATTATGAGAATCAAGTCTGACTTATTTGATGGAGACACTTTGATTTTAAGGAAAACCATTGAAAGAAAAGCCTTTCTTGCAAATCCAAAGTGTCAATATCATGTATCTTAACGTGGAGAACATGATTGTCATGCCCAATCACAAAAAGAATGGAGATTATTATTAGAATCTAAGCTTGACTCATTTCACGAATGAACTTTGATTATAAGGAAAATGGTGGAATGAAAAACTTCTCTTGCAAATCTAAAGCACCAATATTGTGAATCCCAATGTGGAGACCATGATTGTAGTGCCCAATCACAAAAAGAATACAGATTATTACAAGAATCAAGTCTAACTCATTTGATGGAGAAACTTTAATTATAAGGAAATTATTGGAAAGAAAAGCTTTTCTTGCAAATCCAAGCATCAATACCAATGTGGAGAAAATGATTGTAGTGCCCAGTCAGAAAAAGAATGTAGATTATTATGAGAATTCAAGTTTGACTCATTTGAAGGATAAACATTGATTATAGGGAAAATCATGGAAATAAAAGCTTTTCTTGCAAATCGAAAGCATATCCCAATGTGGAGAGCATGATTATAGTGCCCAACGCACAAAGATTAGAGATTATTATGAGTATCAAAGTTTGACTCCTTTTATGGATAAACTTTGATTATAAGGAAAATGTTGGAATGAAAAGCTTTTCTTGCAAATCCAAAGCATCAATATCGTGTATCCTAATGTGGAGAACATGATTGTAGTGCC
>JAQSVH010231371.1:0-12826 GCA_029448705.1 Adansonia digitata
GATAATATAAACACATTTTCCTCATAAGGATAAATGATATTGATTCTTTGATTTTGAAAGAAAACTTTTCTTACCTCTATTTTCCTTAGAATCAAAGTTAATCCATCAAAAGAGTCAAAAAAGGATTCTTGTAACAATCTCCATTTTTTTCATCAATGGGGACCGTAAACGTGTTATCCTCGTAGGGATACACAATATTAATTATTTGGTTTTGCAATAATAGCTTTTCTTTCTTCTATTTTCCTTATAACTAAGTTAATTTGTCAAAAGACACAAAAACATGGATTCCCGTAATAATCTCCATTCCATTCATGATTGGGCACCTTAAACATGTTCTCCTCATAAAAGCTATTATTTCCTCTATTTTTGTTAGAATCATTGTCCGTCCATTAAAAGAGACAAACATGGATTCTTGAAATAATCTCTATTCCTTTCATGGTAAGGCACTGTAAACATGTTCTCCTAAGAGAGATGCATGATTCCTTGGTTTCCCAAGAACAACTTTTATTTCCTCTGTTTTTTCTAGAATCAAAGTTAATCTGTCAAAAGGGTCAAACATGAATTCTTGCAATAATCTCCATTCTTTTAATGATTGGGCATCGTGAGCATGCTTTCCATATTAGGATACATGATATTGATTCTTTGGTTTTGCAAGAATATCTTTTTTTTCCTCTATTTTCCTTAGAATCAATGCTTGTCTGTTAAAGAGATAAACTTGGATTCTTAAAATAATCTCCATTCTTTCCATGATAGGGCACCGTAAACATGTTCTTCATAGATTGATGCATGATATTAATTCTTTGGTTTCACAAGATAGCTTTTTTCCTCCCTTTTCCTGAGAATGAATGTTCATCTGTCAAAAGTGACAAACATGGATTCTTGAAATATTCTCCATTCTTTTTAGGAATAGGTACCCTAAACACATTCTCCTCATTAGCATTCTTCTCATTAGGATATATGGTATTGATGCTTTGGTTTTGCAGGAAAAGTTTTTCTTTTCTCTATTTTCCTTACAATCAATGTTCATCTGTTGAAAGAGAAAAACAAGAATTCCTGAAATAATTGCCATTCTTTCCATGATAAGATAACATAAACACATTTTCCTAATAAGGATAAATGATATTAATTCTTTGATTTTGTAAGAAAACTTTTCTTACCTCCATTTTCCTTAGAATCAAAGTTAATCCATCAAAAGAGTCAAACAAGGATTCTTGTAACAATCTCCATTTTTTTCATCAATGGGGACCATAAACGTGTTATCCTCATAGGGATACAAAATATTAATTATTTGGTTTTGCAATAATAGCTTTTCTTGCTTCTATTTTCCTTAGAACTAGGTTAATTTGTCAAAAGAGACAACAACTTGGATTCCTATAATAATCTCCATTCTTTTCATGATTGGGCACCTTAAACATGTTCTCCTCGGAAAAGCTATTCTTTCTTCTATTTTTGTTAGAATCATTGTTTGTCCATTAAAAGAGACAAACATGGATTCTTGAAATAATCTCTATTCCTTTCATGACAGGGCACTGTAAATATGTTCTCCTTAGAGAGATGCGCGATTACTTGGTTTCCCAAGAATAACTTTTCTTTCCTCTATTTTTCCTAGAATCAAAGTTCATCTGTCAAAAGGTACAAACATGAATTCTTGCAATAATCTCCATTCTTTTAATGATTGGGCATCGTGAGCATGCTCTCCACATTAGGATACATGATATTGATTCTTTGGTTTTGCAAGAATATCTTTTTTTTTTCCTCTATTTTCCTTAGAATCAATGCTTGTCCGTTAAAAAAGATAAACTTGGATACTTAAAATAATCTCAATTCTTTCCATGATAGGGCATCGTAAACATGTTCTTCATAGATGGATGCATGATATTAATTCTTTGGTTTCACAAGATAGCTTTTTCTCCTCTATTTTCTTGAGAATGAATGTTCCTCTGTCAAAAGTGACAAACATGGATTCTTGAAATATTCTTCATTCTTTTTAGGATTAAGTACCCTAAACGCATTCTCCTCATTAGGATATATGGTATTAATGCTTTGGTTTTGCAGGAAAAGCTTTTCTTTTCTCTATTTTCCTTACAATCAATGTTCATCTGTTGATAGAGAAACAAGAATTCTTGAAATAATCGCCATTCTTTTCAGGATAAGACAACATAAACACATTTTTCTCATAAGGATAAATGATATTAATTCTTTGATTTTGTAAGAAAACTTTTCTTACCTTCGTTTTCCTTAGAATCAAAGTTAATCCATCAAAAGAGTCAAACAAGGATTCTTATAACAATCTCTATTTTTTTCATCAATGGGGACCATAAACATGTTATCCTCATAGGGATACACAATATTAATTATTTGGTTTTGCAATAATAGCTTTTCTTTCTTCTATTTTCCTTAGAACTAAGTTAATTTGTCAAAAGAGACAAAAACATGGATTCTTGTAATAATCTCCATTCTTTTTATGATTGGGCACCTTAAACATATTCTCCTCAGAAAAGCTATTATTTCCTCCATTTTCCTTAGAATCATTGTTCATCCATTAAAAGAGATAGACATGGATTCTTGAAATAATCTCCATTCCTTTCATGATAGGGCACTGTAAACTTGTTTTCCTCAGAGAGATGCATGATTCCTTGGTTTCCCAAGAACAACTTTTCTTTCCTTTGTTTTTCCTTGAATCAAAGTTCATCTATCAAAAGGGGCAAACATGGATGCTTGCAATAATCTCTAGTATTTACTTGATTAGGCATCGTAAACACATTCTCCATATTGGGTTACATGATATTGATTCTTTGCTTTTAGAAGAATAGCTCTTTTTTCCTTTATTTTCCATTGAATCAATGCCCGTTCGTTAAAAGGGACAAACATGGATTCTTGAAATAATCCCCATTTTTTTCATGATAGGGCACAAAAAACACGTTCACCTTAGAGGGATGCACAATATTGATTCTTTGTTTTCGCAAGAATAACTTTTCTTTCCTCTTGTTTCCTTAGAATCAAGGTTCATCTATCAAAAAAGAAAACATGGATTCTTGCAATAATTTTCATTTTTTCTTGCTTAGGCACCCTAAACACGTTCTCTTCATTGGGATACATGGTGTTATTGCTTTGGTTTTATAGGAAAAGCTTTTTTTCCTCCATTTTCCTTAAAATCAATATTCGTCTATTGAAAGAGACAAACATGAATTCTTGAAATAATCATCATTCTTTTCATGATAAGATATATAAACACATTCTCCTTATATGGATACACGATACCGATTCTTTGGTTTTGCAAGAACAACTTTTCTTTCCTCTATTTTCCTTAGAATCAAGGTAATCCGTCCAACTAAACAAATAAGGTTCCTCGTAACAATCTCTATTCTTTTCAAGATTCGACATCGTAAACACGTTTGCCACATTAGGATACACAATATTGAAGCTTTTGTTTTGCTAGAAAGGCTATTCTTTCCTCTGTTTTCCTTAGAATAGATGTTTATCCATCAAAAGGGAAAAACATGGATTCCTATAATAATCTCCTTTCTTTTCATGAGTAGGCACCATAAACACATTTTCTTTATTGGGATACACGATATTGATTCTTTGGTTTTGTAGGAATAGCTTTTTTCTCTAGTTTCATTAGATTTAAAGTTAATCCATAAAAAAAAAACATGGATTCTTCTAATAATCTCTATCTTTTCATGATTTGGCAACCTAAACAGATTCTCTTTATTGAGATTCATGATATTGATGCTTTGATTTTGTTGGAAAAGCTTTTCTTTCGTCCATTTTCCATATAATTAATTTTCATCCATCAAATGAGAGAAACATGGATTCTTCAAATAATCTTCATTCTTAACATGATAGGGCACCGTAAACTCATTTTTCCTAGTGGGATGCACGATATTGATTCTTTGGTTTCACAAGAATAGCTTTTCTTTCTCTGATTTACCTTAAAATCAAAGTTCATCTGTCAAAAGGGACAAACATGGATTCTTATAATAATCTCCATTTTTTCACGATTAGGCTCTGAGAGAGATACACGATATTGATAATTTGGTTTCGTAAGAACGGCTTCTATTTCTTCTATTTTCCTTAGAATAAGAGTTCGTCTATCAAAAGAGAGAAACATGCATTCTAGTAACAATCTCTATTCTTTTCAAAACTAGGCACCATAAACACGTTCTTCTCATTGGGATACATGATATTGATTCTTTGGTTTTCCAAGAATAGCTTTTCTTTCTTCTATTTCCTATAGAACCAAAGTTTATCAATCAAAGAAGATAAATATTGATTCTTGTAATAATCTCTATTCTTTTCATAAATAGGCATCATAAACATGGATTCTTCTAATAATCTCCATTTTTTTCATGATTGGGCACCATATAAACACATTCTTCTTTTTGGGATACATAATATTGATGCTTTGGTTTTACAAGGAAAGCTTGTTTTTCTCTATTTTCCTTAAAATCAATGTTCATCCATTAAGAAGAGGAAACATGGATTCCTATAATAATCTCTATTTTTTCATGATTAGGCACCATAAATACAATCTTCTCATAGAGATGCATGATATTGATTCTTTGGTTTTGCAAGAACAACTTTTTCCCTCATTTTCCTTAGAATCAAAGTCATCTGTCAAAGAAACAAACATGGATTATTCTAATAATTTTATTAAGATGCACGACATTGACTTTATGGTTTTGCAAGAATAGTTTTCTTTCTTCCATTTTCCTTAGAATCAAAGTTTATCTATTAGAAGAGACAAACATGGATTTTTCTAATAATCTCTTTAGGACGCATAATATTGATTCTTTGGTTTACAAGAATAACTTTTCTTTCTTCCATCTTCCTTAGAATCTAAGTTCATCCATCAAAAGACATAAATAGGGATCCTTGCAATAATCTCCAATCTTTTCATGAATGGGCATCATAACACGATATTGTTTCTTTGGTTCTGTAAGAACAACTTTTTCTTCCACCATTTTCTTAGAATGAAGGTCCATTTGCCAAAAGAGGCAAACATGGATTCTTGGTATAATCTCCATTCTTTTCACAATTGGGCATTGTAAACTCGTTCTCCTCATTGGAATGCATGATACTAGTGCTTTGGTTTTTCAAGAACAATTTTTCTTTCCTCCATTTTTCTTAGAATCGAAGTTTATCTGCCGAACGAGAGAAACATGGATTCTTGTAATAATTTTCGTTCTTTTCATTAATAGCATCATAAACACAATCTCCCCAAAGGGATATATGATATTGATTATTTGGTTTTGCAAGAAAAGCTTTTCTTTCCTATATTTTCCTCAGAATCAAATTTAATTTGTTAAAAAAGACAAATAAGGATTCTTGTAATAATCTCCATTCTTTTCATGATAGGGTATATTAACACGTTCTTTTCATTTGGATACACAATGTTGATGCTCTAGTTTTGCAAGATAAGCTATTTTTTCCACCATTTTCCTTAGAATCAATGTTTATCCATTAAAAGAGACAAACATTGATAATTGCAATAACCTCCTTTCTTTTCATGAGTCGACACCATAAAAACGTTCTTCTCCATGGAGTACACGATATTGATTCTTTGGTTTTATAAGAATAGCTTTTCTTTTCTCTATTTTTCTTAGAATCAAAGTTAATCCCTCAAAAGAGATAAACATGGATTCTATAATAATCTCTATTTATTTCATGATTAGGCTCCCTAAACATGCTCTCCTCATTAGGATACACGATATTGATGCATTGGTTTTTTTAGGAAAATCTTTTTTTCCTTAATTTTCCTTGGAATCATTGTTCGTCCATTAAGAAAGAAAAACACGGATTCTTGAAATAATCTTTATTCTTTTCATGATAGGGCACCATAAACATGTTCTCCTCAGAGGAATGCACGATATTGACTATTTGGTTGCAGAATAATAGCTTTTTTCCTTTGTTTTCCTTAAAATCGAAGTTCATCTATCAAAAAAGACTAACATGGATTCTTATAATAATCTTCATTCTTCTCATGAATGGGCACCATAAACACGTTCTCTTTATAGGGATATATGATATTAATTCCTTGGTTTTGCAAGAATAATTTTTTTCCTCCAATTTTTTAGAATCAGTATTCATCAATTAAAAGAGACAAGAATGCATTCTTGGAATAATCTACATTCTTTTCATGATAGGGAACCGTAAACACGTTTTTCCCGAGGGGTGCATGACATTGATTCTTTGGCTTCCAAGAGTAGCTTTTTTTCCTCCATTTTCCTCAGAATTAAAGTTCTTCTGTCAAAAGAAAACAACATAGATTCCTACAATAATCTCCATTCTTCTCATGATTGGGCTTCGTAAACCTATTTTCTTCTCTGGGATATGCAATATTGATGTGTTGGCTTTGTAAGAAAAACCTTTCTTTACTTATTTTCCTTGCAATCAATGTTTCTTCGTTAAAATAGGGAAACTTGGATTCTTGTAATAATCTTTATTCTTTTTATGAATGAACACCCTAAACACGTTGTCCTTATTAGGATACACGATATGGATGCTTTGGTTTTGCAAGAACATCTTTTGTTTCATCCATTTTTCTTAGAATGGAAGTTCATTTGTCAAAAGAGACAAACATGGATTCTTGTAATAGTCTCTATTGTTTTCATGAATAAGGACCTTAAGCGCATTCTCATCATATGGATACACGATATTGATTCTTTGGTTTTACAAGAATAGCTCTTCTTTCTTCTATTTTCCATAGAACCAAAGTTCATCTATCAAAAGAGTCAAACTTGAATTCTTGTAATAATCTCCAGTCTTTCCATGAAGAGGCATCATTTAAATCTTCTCCTCAAAACGATACACAACATTGATTCTTTGGATATGCAAGAATAACTTTTTTTCCTTCATTTTCCTTTAAATCGAAAGTTAATCAGTTAAAAGAGACAAACTTGGAATAATCTCCATTTTTCATGATCAGGTGTCGTAAACACGTTTTCCTTATAGGGATACACAATATTGATTTTTTGGTCTTACAAGAATAGCTTTCCTTTCCTCAATTTTCCTTAGAATCAAAATTCATTTACCAATAGAGATAGACATGGTTTCTTGTAATAATCCCTATTCTTTTCATGATTGGACATAGTAAATAAATTCTCTTTAATAGGATACACGATATTGATGTTTTGGTTTTGTAAGAAAAGTTATTTTTTCCTCCATTTTCCATAGAATCAAAGTTTATTTGTCAAAAGAAACAAACACATATTATTGTAATAATCTCCTTTCTTTTCATGGGTGGGCATCATAAACAAGTTCTCCTCATAGGGATACACGATATTGATTCTTTCGTTTTGCAAGAACATCTTTTGTTTTCTTCATTTTTCTTAAAATGGAAGTTAGTTTGTCAAAACAGACAAACAAGGATTCATGTAATAACCTCCATTCCTTTCATGATTGGACACCCTAAACATGTTCTCCTTATTGGAATACACGATATTAATGCTTTAGTCTTACAAGAAAAGCATTTTTTTCCTTTATTTTCTTTAGAATCATCGTTCGTCTTTTAAAAAGGTCAAACACGGATTCTTGTAATAATCTCCATCCTTTTCATGAATAGGCATCGTAAACACGTTCTCTTAATAAGGACACACGATATTCATTCTTTAGTTTTGCAAGAACAACTTTTCTTTCCTCTATTTTGCTTAGAATCAAAGTTCATCTATCAAAAGGGACAAACATGGATTCTTTTAAAATCTCATTTTTTTATGATTAGGCACCATAAACATGTTCTCTTTATTGGGATACATGAAACTGATGATTTGGTTTTGCAAGAAAAGCTTTGCTTCCATCTATTTTCCTTATAAATAATGCTCGTCTGTTAAAGGAGACAAACATGGTTCCTGTAATAATCTCTATTCTTTTCTTGATTGGACATCGTAAACACATTCTCCATAAGGGTATACGTGATATTGATTCCTTGGTTTTGCAAGAATAGCTTTTCTTTCTTCCATTTTCCACAAAAGCAAAGTTGATCTATAAAAAAAAAAAAGAAACGTGAATTCTTGTAATATTCTTCATTCTTTTCAGATGGGGCATTGTAAATGCATTCTCCTCATAATGGTACATGATATTGATTCTTTGGATATGCAAGAACAACTTTTTTTTCCTTTATTTTCCTTAGAATCAAAGTTAATATGTGAAAAGAGGCAAACAAGGAATCTTGTAATAATCACCTTTTTTTTCTTGATTGGACGTCATCAAAACGTTTCCCTCGTAGGGATACAAGATATTGATACTTAGGTTTTGCAAGAACAACTTTTCTTTCCTTTTTTTATCTTAAAATCAAAGTTCATCCGTCAAAAGAGACAGACATGGATTCTTGTAATAATCTCTACTCTTTTCATGATTGGGCATAATAAACCCATTAAATGGGATACACGATATTAAAGCTTTGGTTTTGCAAGAAAAAAAATTATTTCCCCTATTTTCCTTAGAATTAAAGTTCATTTATGAAAAAATAAAAACTCGAATTCTTGTAATAATCTCCTTTCTTTTCATAAGCAGGCACCATAAACATGTTATCCTCATAGGGATACATAATATTGATTCTTTGGTTTTGCAGGAACAAGTCTCCATTGAAAATTAATCTGTCAAAAGAGACAAATATGGATTCGTATAATAATCTCTATTATTTTGATTATTAGGTATCTTAAAAACATTCTAGTCATTGGGATACATGATATTGCTTCGGTTTTGTGAGAAAAAATTTTCTTTCCTTCATTTTCCTTAGAATCAATGTTTATCCATTAAAAGAGACAAGAATAGATTATTGGAGTAATTTGCAATCTTTCATAATAAGGAACTGTAAACACATTCTTCCCAAAGGAATGCAAGATATTGATTCTTTTGGTTTCGCATGAATAGCTTTTCTTTTCTCCTTTTTCCTTTGAATCAATGTTTTTCCGTCAAAAGAGACAAACATGGATTCCTGCAATAATCTCCATTCTTCTCATGATTGGGCACCATAAACACCTTCTCCTCGTTAGGATATATGATATTAATGCTTTAATTTTGCAAGAAAAGCTTTTCTTTCATCCATTTTCCTTAGAATCAATGTCCATTCATTGAAAGAGGTAAACATGGATTCTTGTATTAATCCCCATTCTTTTCATGATTATGCACCCTAAACACATTCTTCTCATTGTATTAATCCCCATTCCTTAGAATGAATGTTCATTAGTTAAAAGAGACAAGCATGGATTCTTGGAATAATCCATATTCTTTTCATGAATGGTCATCAAAACATGTTCTCCTTAGAGGGATGCACAGTATTGATTCTTTGGTTTTGCAAGAACAACTTTTCTTTCCTTAATTTTCCATAAAATCAAAGTTCATCTATCAAAAGAGACAAACATGGATTCTTCTAATAATCTCCATTTTTTTTGTGAATGACACCATTAACACGATCTTCCCATAGAGATACACAATATTGGTTTGTTGGTTTTACAAGAATAACTTTTTTCCCCTAATTTCCTTAGAATCATAGTTAATCTGCCAAAAAAAAGCAAACATGGATTCTTCTAATATTCTCCATTCTTTTCAAAATTGGGCACTATAAATACATTCTCCTCTTTAGGATACACGATATTGATGTATTGGTTTTTGCAAGAAAAACTCTTCTACTATTTTTCCCAAAATTAATGTTTGTCCATTAAAAAAGGGAAACATGGATCCCTGTAAAAATCTCCATTCCTTTTATGATTGGGCACCCTATACACATTCTCCCATTGGGCTGCATGATATTGATGCTTTGGTTTTGCAAGAAAAGCTTTTCTTTCCTCCATTTTCCCTAGAATCAAGGTTCATCCTCAAAAGAATCAAACATGGATTCTTGTAATAATCTCTCTTCCTTTCATGATTGGGCACCATAAACATGTTCTCCTCATTGGGATACACAATATTTATGCTTTGGTGTTACAAGAAAATCTTTTCATTCCTCCATTTTTCTTAGAATCAATGCTCGTCTAATCAAGGAGACAAACATGGATTCTTGTAATAATCTCCATTTTTTTCATGATTGGACACCACAAACATATTCTCCTTAGAGGTGTACATGATATTGATTATTTGGTTTTACAAGAACAACTCTTCTTTTCTTCCTTTTCCTTAGAATAAAAGTTAATCTGTTAAAAGAGATAAACATGGATTCTTGTAATAATCACTATTCTTTTGTTGATTAGGCATTCTAAACATGTTCTCCTCATTGTGGTGCACGACATTAAAGCTTTGGTTTGTAAGAAAAATTTTTCTTTGCTCCATTTTCCTTAGAATTAATGTTCATCAATCAAAAGAGACAAACATGGATTCTCATAATAATCTTCATCCTTTTCATGAATGGGCATTGTAAACATGTTCTCCTCAGAGGGATGCACGATATTGATTCTTTAATTTAACAAGAAGAGGTTTACTTTTCCCTATTTTTCTTAGAATCAAAGCTAATCTATCAAAAGAGACAAACATGGATTCTTGTAATAATCTCTATTCTTATCATGATTGGGCATCCTAAACATGTTTTCCCTATTAAGATACACGATATTGATGATTTGGTTTTGTAGGAAAAACTTTCTCTCTTCCATTTTCCTTAGAATCAAGTTCATCCTTTAAAAGAAGAAAACATGGATTCTTGTAAAAATCTCCATTTATTTCATGATTGGGCACCCTAAACATGTTCTCTTGTTGGGATACACGATACTGATGCTTTGGTTTTGCAAAAAAAGTTTTGTTCCTCCATTTTCCTTAGAATTAATGTTCATTAGTCAAAAGAGACAAACATGGATTCTTGCAATAAACTTCACTCTTTGCATGAATGGGCTTTGTGAACACCTTTTCCTTAAATGGATGCACGATATTGATTATTTGATTTCACAACAATAGGTTTTCTTCTCTTCATTCTCCTAAGAATCAAACTTAATTTGCGAAAAGAGACAAACATAGATTCTTGTAATAATCTCCATTCTTACCATGATTGGGCATCCTAAACACATTCTCCTCATTAGGATACGCGATATTAATGCTTTGGTTTTGTAGGAAAAGCTTTTCATTCCTTCATTTTCCTTAGAATCAATGTTTGTCCATTAAAAGAAAGAAAAATATTTCATGATAGGGAGCCATAAACATATTCTCCTTAGAGGGATGCATCATATTGATTTTTTCCTCTATATTCCTTGGAATCAAAGTTCATCTGTCAAGAAAGATAAACATGGATTCTTACATTAATCTCTATTATTTTCATGAGTAGGATAATAAACACCTTCTCCTTATTGGGATACACGATATTGATGCTTTGATTTTGTAAGAAAAGCTTTTTTTCATCCATTTTCCTTAAAATAAATGTTTATCTATTGAAACAAGAAAACATAGATTCTTGTAATAATTCCATTCTTTCATGATTTGGCACCTTAAATACGTTCTCATCATCAGGATACATCATATTGATGCTTTGGTTTTGCAAGAAAAGATTTTCTTTTCTCCATTCCTTAGAATTAATGTTTGTTGGTCAATAGAGACAAGCATGGGTTCTTGTAATAATCTCCATTCTTTTCATTGATGGGCATTGTGGACACGTTCTCCTTAGAAAGATGCACGATATTAATTCCGTTTGGCAAGAACAACTTTTTTTCCTCCATTTTCCTTAAAATCAAAGTTTATTTGTCAAAAGTGACAAACATGGATTCTTGTAATAATTACCATTCTTTTCATGATTTGGCATCCTAAACATGTTCCCCTCATTGGGGTACATGGCTTGAAGCTTTGGTTTTACAAGAAGAGCTTTTCTTTGCTCCATTTTCCTTAGAATTAATGTTCGTTGATCAAAAGAGAAAAACATGGATTCTTGTAATTATAGACACCTTATTTTGTTTGGGCTAATTTTTTTTAGCAATCGAGCTAATTTTCCATGATCCAAGCATTTTTGACTTATCCACCATTGATTAAAAACTCAATTTTAACTGTTTATTTATATAAAAAAAAGATAGAAACCCATGTCAAATTACGAATTTGGACTTTTGAATTAATAAAAACATTTTTTTTGAAGTCTAAATTAGATATAAAAAAAGGTCAATGTCACATGATCACCCTACTCCCTAGTTTGTTGGCTAAGATCATAATCAGCCACCCTATTTGCTAGAAAGTCATTTTAGCATTTAAACCAGCCACCCTATGCCCATCACATTGGCAGCAAATTGCTCCCTACAGCCACCCTATAGCCACCAAGCTGACACCACTTTGTCCCTCTTGAGAAATGACCAAAAATGCCTCCAAATTAGCTCCAAAAGGCTGGTATAAATAGACCACTTCTATCCTAGCTATAAAAGGTTAGATTCCAGCTCATTTTCACTTCCAAAACATATTCACACATCAACGAAATTCAAATCTCGTAGCTTTTCACCCACCAGCCAAAAATAGCCCCAAAACACTCACTCTCAACCTTTACACATTCTGAAAATCACCCTCATCCATACTCAAACCAAAACCTCATTATTTCTCTCTTTTTCTTGCTTATTAATAACAAGGAAGAAGGGGAAATTCAAGCCATCTCTGCTACTCTAATTGTTTGGCCAAAAAGTGAAGTTTTATTGGTATAACTTCTCACTTTATCACTTTCATTTTTTGTTTTTCAGTATCTTCATCATTTTAGTGAGCTTTCCACGTTTCCGTCACCTTTTTGGATATCATGCATTCTTGTGGCTTTCGGTTTTTGTAGTTTAAGATTTGGATGCCTTAATGCCTCTTTGATGTGGAAAATGCCTCATTTCATCCTTATTATTTTGATAGCTCTTGCTCATGCATTTTATGCCATATCCATGCATCTTGTTAT
>JAQSVH010231382.1:0-12826 GCA_029448705.1 Adansonia digitata
TAAAAGGTTTTTCATGACTTTAAAACATGTAAAACTTATCTAAAACATATTTTTGAATGCTTGAAGAAGTTAAAACACATTCTAGTATTTTTTAAAGTGTTTATGAAATATTTCATGAAAAAAAATACTAATCTTGAAAATATCCGTACACAAGCTAATTAACTTAAGTTTTTGTTATATCAAAACTAAGATTAATTCAAAGCTAATATAGCTAACACAACCCTTTTCAAGAGTCAACCAATAGTAGCCTAAAAATAGGGCTTGTTTCACCATTCGGTACCCATTAGCATGCATACTGCAGATTCCTTCATGGACTTGTTTAAGAATTCTTTTGGCTTTAAAGGCATCCATGCACCAAAATAATACTGATCCCAACCTTTCTTATACAAAATTTGGTCATCCAAATGAAGTTTGTAGCTCCTTCAGATTTTCTTTTTAGTTTTGGTAGCACATTTAGGGTATTATTGGTCCTTAATGTATTGAAGGATGTCATGATACCATGGCTAGCCATTCTTCTCTTTTTTAATATTCTAACAATGTGTTAGGGTTGTATGGGTACTCATCTAAATGGGAGCAACATCTGATTCTTGATTGACTTTGAACATGGATGAAAAAGTGGTTAAAGCATTAGTAGTTTGGTTCTCTTCTCAAAGTAAATGTTGAAAGCTAATATAATCAAACTCTTTTTTAAGTTTCAAGAATAGATTCTAATAATGGATTATTTTAATATCACGTGTTTTGCGTTCTCCTTTTAGCTGGTACATGACAAAGGCTAAATCTTTTAATACTTGTAGTGTTCAAATACCCCTTTCAATGGCTACTTGGAGGCCCATGATGCAGGCCTTATATTTAGATATATTGTTTGTTCAATCGAAGTTTAGTCTTGCATTGAAAGCATAGTGGCTTCCATGAGGCAAGATAAGAATTGTTTGATTTTATGCCCCAATGCATTCGAAGCTCCATCAAAGTATGTTTTCCAAGATGAACCACACTCAATAATGTTCTCTACCTTGGATATGCACATCAAGTTTTTGTCAAGATATTCAGTCTAAAGGCTAATAGTTATCTATCACTCGATTTACTAAGAAGTCTACTATTGTGCTACTTTTGATGGTTTTCTGATTCACATACATAATCTCATACTTGAAAAGTAACACTAGCTACCTAGCTAATCTCCCTGATAAGGCAAGGGCTTCGCATAATTGCTTGATGCGATCGAGTTTAGAGATTAATCATGAGCTATATAGCATGTATTGTCTTAACCTCCAAGCTGTCCAAGCCAGAGCATAACATAGCTTCTCTATGGCTAAATAGTTATTTTCACATTTTGTGAACTTCTTGCTCAAGTAGTAGATAGATTGTTCCCTCTTCCTTGACTCCTCTTATTGGCCTAATACATAGCCCATTGACTTGTCAAAAACTAATAGACACAAGATTAAAGGTGACTGGGTACTAGTGGCACTAAGTACTGGAGGATCCGAAAAGTAGTGTTTAACCTTATTGAAGGCTTCCTGGCACTTTTTGCTCTATTTCCTGAGATTTATTTCTAAAATAGCCTAAAGATTGGATCATATTTTTTGGTAAGCTGAAATATAAATTGAGCTATGGAGTTTAAACTTCCCAAGAAACTCTTCACTTTTTTTTGAGTTTACGATGGTGGTAGATTTTGAATGGCCTTAACCTTGTCAGGATTAATTTTTATTCTTTTTTCGCTTACAATATAGCCTAATAGTTTGCTAGATGTGACTTTGAATGTGCATTTTGTAGGATTTAACTTAAGCTAGTATTTACGAAGCCATTTGAAGAGTTTTTGCAAATTAGTCACATGTTCGCTCTCCTTTGGTGATCTGGCGACCATATCAACCACATAGACCTCAATTTCCTTGTGCATGAGATCATGGAACAATGTTACCATCACCCTTTGGTAGGTTGCCCTGCCATTTTTTTGAGCTCAAAAAGCATCACTTTTTATTAAAAAGTACCCCATATGGTTAAAAAAATGTCTTTTCCATGTCTTCATTGGCCATTTTGATTTGGTTATAGGCCAAAAACCCATCCATGAAGGAAAATAGTGCATTTTGGCAGTGTTGTGTACTAAGGTATCGATGTGAGGTAGGGGAAAATTATCCTTGGGATTGGCTCGGTTTTGGTCCCTGTAGTCCCCACACATTCGCATTTCACCGTCCTGCTGAAGAACTAGGACTATATTGGCTACCTATTAAGGATATTTGGCTACCTTGAGAAATCTTACTTCAAATTGCTTTTTCACTTCTTTTTTAATCTTTAAAAGCATTTCAAGTTTCATCTTCTAAGCTTTAGTTGTAAGGGTTTACACTCAGGTTTAAGCGGAAGTTTATGAACCATAATGTTGGCATCTAATCCAGGCATGTCTTGATAGGACTTAACATTTTGATATTCTTGAAAAGAGACTTATTAGTTCAGCTCGTGTTGATGGCTTTATAGAGGTTCCGATTTTGACTTCTTTTGGGTCTTATTTTTTTCTAAGGTTTATGGTTTCGGTGGGTTCTTCATAAAGTAATATCTTTTTTTCTTCCTATTCAACTAGTCTCAATAAGTCTAGAGGTATGGGGTTTTCTTTAGGATCCTCTTTATATTCAACCTCACTGACACTGATTGGTTGCTTGCAATTGATTTCTAAAGTTTTAATATGAAGATTCATGCCACCTTCATTGGGATACCTAAAAATATGAAAAAAATATATATATAGGTGGAAAAACACGTAAAAAAAATGTCTAAGGTTGGCAAAAACTATGAACACAGAGAATGAATGCAAAATGCTTAGTCATTTTCATCAATAATACTTAATACGAGTTGCCCATACAAAGGATCCTACAATGCTTTTGGGTGAGAGCATATAGGTTTAGTTCATAGCATTACTTTGAAATAGACTTAAACAGTATAGGAATCTCAGTCTCGTCCAAACACTTGGAACAAATCTTGGAGGGCACATACTAGTCTTTGGACTTATAGTTGACATCTTTGGCTCATCAATCATATTGATGGAGACATCCTCAAATGCTTTGTTCAATATAAGCACAGCATTAGCAGAGCTGGTATTTACATGTCCCCTTGGGTGAAAACTTTCCCGAAGTGGTAGGAATATCATTGGCTTATCCTCTATGTCTTATCTTGACAAATAAGCCATTCTCTTCTTATGGTTCTTCTAAGCTCACTTTCTTTTTTGTTATGCACTGGGCTTAAATCCCAACCCTCATTTGTCGATCTGGTTGACTATTTTTAGGCTTCAACAACTCTTTGAAGACATTTTTCGAGTCCTATTCCAGCCTAGGCACCTTTGTTGATAGTCAACTTCAAACCTATTTGAGTACTCTCTGATAGGTGGGGCTGAACTATTAGTAACCTTTCCTTAATATAAGTAGCATTAATAAACTCAAAGGATTGGAAAGAAGATTCTGGGATATCTTCATCAGGTCTGACATATGGGGCATCAGTTGAGGTGGCATCAATGATATCTTCTTCTTTTTTTATGCTAACAACTTTATTCTCAACCATGAATTTTAATTTTGGTGCAAAAATGATGGGATTGCCCTAGCAGAATGAATCCATGGCCTGTCCACTAGGTAGTTATTTGATGGAGCAATGTCCATCACATGGAACTCAACTTTGTAAGTGCATGGGCCAATTTGGAGTGGAATGGTGATGTTTCTTACAATGTTTTGGCAAGTTTTGTTGAACACTCGACAATTGTACTTTGGATATAAGATGCATCAATGGGGAGCTTGTTTAAGCATGACATGGGCATTACATTCAAAGTAGACCTATTATCGATGAGTACCTTGGGCAACATAGTACCTTTACAATACGTGGTGATATAAAGGCTTTATAGTTTTTTCTCTTTCTAAGTAAGATTTCATCATTACTGAAAGATAAGTTATTATCGGTAATGATGTTGCTTACTAAACAATCCAACTGACCTATAAAAATGTCAGGAAAGACATAAGCCTTATTCAAAACTTTGAGAAAGGCATTCTTTTGAGCTTTAAAATTCAACAGTAGTGGCAACATAGATATCTTGGTGGGTTACTTGTTCAACTGAACGACAATGCTGTATTCGTTATGTTTGATAAACTTAAGGAATTCTGTAACTACTTTCTTATTCACTAGCTTCTTGAAAATTGCCTAATCTAAGTTTTTAACCATAGATTTTGATGCTTGAGAAACAAGATATTTTCTTATTGAGTTTCACTTTCTGATGCTATTGGGGCATATTATCTGCCACTTTGAGTTAAGTGACTCACTTCTAGAAGGTCTACACTCACTGTTTGCTTACTAGATTCCTCGATGATTAAGGTTTTGTTTCATAATCCAAGGAATTGCCTTATCATCCTTATAAAGGAAATGAAATGGAAGTTGACTGATCATCCTTGGTGTAGGCTAAATAGGGGTGGCTTTGCCTCTCGATCGATTGTTTGTCAAGATCAATGGCCTTTTAACCCTATAAGGAGGATTGCCTTCTTCTTCTTCTATAGTGTTGATAAATGGTGTTACATTCGTAGACTCGATACGTGGAGTTTGCTTTTCATCATAGAACTTGATGCTATCTTCATTCATCATCCTTTAAACCATAGTGTAAAACTCTTTGCATGTTTGAAGAGTACGACTGTAGACAGTATAGAAATAATAGAAATCATCAGAAAAGGTGTTGGAATAGTCAAAACCCTGATGAGCAAGATCTGGCAAGCTTTCATGGAAGCTAAAATAGTGACAAATGATAAAAATACTATTGAAACATTCTGATGCCACTATGGTCGAGAACACGATTTGCAACATTGTCCATCAGTCTTGAAAATGGACGATTTGTAACATTGTTCCATAGTGCAAAACATCCATTTTCAAGAATGATGGACAATGTTGCAAATCGTGTTCTCAACCATAGTGGCAGTAGGATGTTTCAACATCATTTTTATCATTTATCACTATTTTAGCTTTCACAAAAGCTTGCCAAATCTTGTTCATCAGGGTTTTGACTGTTCCAACACTTTTTTTGACCCAATGACCTTTTTCATCAATTATCGCATTCACTCTCAGTTTGGCATGATTAGGGAGTGGGCTGGCCCCAGCATTAGGTCTAGGACCGTGCTTGATCTTGATCACTCTTTTTTAAAAACAAAGTGTAGTTTTTAATGGCATAGCTTTGCACTCCAACATAGTATTCACAATAAACGTTCTCATCATACTATTTGGGGTATGGTGGTGATCTTGGGTTTGTGAATATTGGGGCCACTAGTTTACCTACCTATAAGCGAAAGTAAATCTCTTTATAAAAGTAAAGGAGTGGTTCAAAATGCTTCCTTTCTCGAGGTGCTTGTTGGCTATTCGGAGCTCTTGCATTGTGCATATTGCGAAGCTATGCACTTTGGGCCACATTTTAAACAAGACTCGATGCAAGCCTCATTATAAGAGCAAAACCAATAGCGTGGACTAGTTACGGTGCTGATGAGTAAGGAGTAAAACCCATATTTAATATGCTCGAGAGGTACAGATGTAGACTTTGATTAAACTTAGTAGGATTTTCGCTGATAACATTCACTTGCTTCTCTTTACCCTTACTTACTGTCTTTTTAACTGATCCAAATGTCCCCACAACCGATATCCTATCACTTTTGACAGTGTTCTCAATTATTTCACCTGTTATAACCATATTGGCAAATTTTTTTGTAGTGTTTCCTACTAAGCCTAGCATAGTAACAAGCTCGTAAGGTGCCAACAAACATGACTACAATTTTTTTTCTATCAAAAAAGGATGAACTTAAGCTGCCTCTTCTCTCCATCTTTTAGCATACTGTCTAAAACTCTCGAAAGATTTCTTCTACATGTTCATGAGAGAAAGCTAATCTAAAACCTAATCAGACACATGCTTATACCATTCAAGAAGTGCACAAGCGAAATCTGCCCATGTTTAAATTCTTACAAAGTCAAGTCCTATGTACCACTGAAGAGCTACTTCAGTCAAACTATCTTGGAAGCAATGGATTAGTAACTTCTCATTCTCTTCATGCCCTACCATCTTACGATAGTATATGTGAAGATGGGCAGTAGGGTTGGTAGTCCTATTGTATTTTTAAAAATTAGGTACCTTGAACTTAAGTGGGATAACGAGATTCAAAACGAGCCCTAATGATTTAGCGTCTATGATTCAAACTTGTTATTTCCTTCCACAGCTCAAAGACGCTTTTTTAATGTCTGATACTTGTCCAAATCCTTATCATTTTCTGAAGGCCTCTTTGTTTTCTCTTGCTCTATTTGCTCATCGAGGTCCTAGTCTATAGGCTTTGCTGGTGAAGAGCCTATGTCTTGAAATCCTTAAATTAAGTGAAATGCTCTCGCCGGATTAATATAGATGAATGCCTGAGTTGGTGGGATGTTTGCCATCGGAGGATGCTGCCCATGTAGCACCTTTTCCTCAGCATTAGTGGCCTCAGTACCACTATTCAAATTGCTTTCAAGATGGGCTAGATCTTTTTCTACCTTGACTGTACTTGTTTACCCTTTTTCCTTCAATGCATTGGACAATAACCTAGTTAGCTCGACAATCTGAGCTTAAAGTTCCTTATTTTTATAGAGTGATTGCTTTTGGGACTCTCTATACATAAGTTTAAGTTTTTTGATGCGAGCCTAGTGATCATTTTCCATCGCTTTTCAATGATTGTGAGTGTTGTACCAATGGTAAATTGTAGGTTCCATGTTTTGGATCACCTTCACTTTAAATTATTCCCAGATTAGGCTTTTATGATCTATTCATGCATATGTTCAATGTAATGAGAGTGAATATGCAATCATGCGAATGAATGAATAAAGCTATGAAAAATGATTAGATTAGTCATACAAATACATAAAAGACCATTGGATTAAAGGGTAGCTCCACCAATAGCATCTTTCATTAAAGTAACAAAATGTCTTGATTACATATGACTACATTCAAAAATGCCTGACACAGTTATTTTGCCTGATTACATGGTCCAAGAAATATAACAAATCTTGCTCTTGGGCTCTAGTGGGTAAGATATCATGTGTCAAGGATCGGGCTACATCCATCATGTTTATGGCCTCCAACTAAGCTATCTGAATCAGCTCTGTGAGACAACAATAGCGGTCTTGATAGTTTTGGTAGGCGTGATCAGCTATTTAAAGCTATTCCTACTCTCGCTGTTTAGTGGCTCTGACCAATGCATCAACTTGGTCTTGGCAAGCTTGAAGAGAATGCTCTAAATCTTGAATTCTAAGTGCTAGAGCTCCATCTTTGGCTTGGTTTACTCTTAAATCCTAAACTTGAGCTTCTAACAATTCATTCCTACTTTGATAAGTTGATGCAAAAGCTTGGGTTCAACAACCTTTTCCCTATTGACCTAGCCCTTTCTCTCTATTGATGTAGTTCCTTCTCAAGAGTAGTAATTATGTCTTCCACTCGATCGATGACTTTCCAAGTCTTTGGGACTTACTGGCTTTGTTAAAGGCCATATAGTCTCTTTTCAAGCTCTTAAGGTCATCCTTGAGGTGTTTTCTCTCCTTGACAGCCCTGTTCATCTTGCCATCTCTAAGGTAGAGGTCCATTTTCAATTGACTATTTTCTTCCTTTAATCAAGTAATCTCTTTGGCAAAGGTCACCTTTTTCTTGTTCAAACTCTCGCTTAAGCAATTCAATCTTGGAAAAAAATTCATCAACCAGTATATGTGATGCACCAATTCTAGGTAGTGGCACAGCCTTATTAATTCGATGAATCCTCTATTCATCATATCATAGGGGCATACTACTACCTCTCTAGTATCTCTCCATGTAGCGGGTTTGTTTCCATGTATAAAAGGCTAGCTGGACCAAAATCCCACAACTCTAAGTCTTGGACAAAGGGGATGAAATAACGACACTAGAATTGTCAAAGGACTAAAAGAGGGGCATAGCTAGTACTTTTCCATAATCCCATGAGTGGGACATAGCTGTAATCTCTACACCGACATATGATAGTTTGTGGGGAAAACTAAGAGGCCTTCCATGTTACCTCTTCCCCCTTAAGGTTTTGGAATTTCTGGACCCATTATTCTTTAGATTTGTTTTGGGGCTATTCCTTCTTAAGTACTTTAGAGATAGGGCTAAAGTTAGGTAAGAAGCAGTACGACATCCTACTTTTTTCGAGGCTAAAGTGACTGACAAACCAAATGTGAAGGAGTGGTGTACATCTGATGAATTTACTTATACCCATTTTTTTACAAAAATTAAGAGCTCAAATAGTTTCGACAATGATGGTCGATGCGAGATTGACGTTGTAGCACAAATGAGAAAAGACATTTACTACCGTAACTTTAACATAGCCTAATGTCTTTGGGAATAGAACCATACCATATATCGCTAAAGCATAGATATCTTGGATTTTTCAGATGTTAATGGTACTCACCATTGCTTCTTTCAAACTAGGCCATGAGATGCATTCACTGTTTCCTTTTGTTTTGATATGACTTTCAATTCAAGACTCTGTTGCCCTAAGGATTTGAGCTAATCTTTTCTTGAAGGTTAGAGGGTTTAACGCTTTGCAGTATATTCTATCGACCTTTGGTCTCTCAATTTTGAGTAATATAGTGTATTCATTGATAGTAAGACCAAATCTTCATGGTAAAAAATGAAACACTGGTATGCTGGATTCCAAAACTGAGAGGCTACTTGCAACAAACTAACATCTAAATGAACTTGGAGTAAGACAGCAATATCTCTATATCTCTTAGTGAATGATTCCCTTTTAGTGTTGTCCCAATTAGTCCATATACTCTTTAGATCCCGCCAATCATTTTGACAGTACCTTATCTTGATATTTTCATGCACCATTGAGATATACCCTAGTTTAAGGATGTCTCTATCTTCACCCTATCGGTATTCTGACCATGCTTAAACTTTCTCAGAGGGTTTTAGCTCTGAAATGGATTGTTGTTCCATGATAGACAACCCTTTATGAACGTTGAATCATTAACCAATTGTACCATAGAGATGGCAATTATGATGGTGAAAAAGAAAAGTAAAAAAGGAACAAGTTAGTAACCAACATGAAATAATAGGCAAAAGATAAAGAAAATATGGAATAGCAATAGAAGCGTATCACACAATTTGCCCTAAGAATAAGCGGTACGATGCCTAGGGGCAGACTAAGATGACTACGAATGTTAAGGTGTTGAATGGCCAACATACTAGCATGTCCACATTAAAATTATCTTTCCATAAAGTAACATGATACCTCATAAGGGCTAAGGCTAACTGCTTAAACGATGGTGTTCATTCATCACCATTTATGTTAAATGCATGCTAAGCCATTGTTCGGGCAACATGACGGCTTATTTCAATCAGATATAACTATTTCAAGATGGCATTGCAGGTAATGGCATTCAAATGTCTTTACCCACTTATTAAAGAGACTTGCTGTCAGATGCAATGACCTATCCTAAACGAATGATCATAAAAACGACAAATACTGGTGATAACGTTCACTCATCATCGCCTACATAACCACAGTACATAGGAGTAAAGGTAAGAAATGTTTCCTTGAGTGATCCCACTCTTCATGTTATTCTAGCATCGTCAGGTATGGTTTGACATGGTTTAGCTTATAGGGCTCACTATATGAGCTTAAGTCGATGCCTATTTCAATATTCGAATTGCTACTCCACTCGATAAGAACAATCCAGGCACCCCGATCCTAGGCCCATCATGGGTTTGGCAGAACGAGTTTAATCTGATGGATGTATTTCCTTATGTGAATGCAGAGGGATACTCATGAGAGACATAGGTAGTTTACATCCTGAAAGGTTTCTGCATGCCTATGCGAAAGGTTACTCACAAAGGCAGATGGCTTATTTCCTCCTAATAATTAGGATACTAATCATAACATAGTGCTTGGTGGGAAGCTAGTGTAAATGTAAGTGCACAGTATGTGTTGGGGAAATAATCCAACCTTTTTGTTTCACTCCATATTACCATATTTATTCAAATAAATATTCATTCGAGAACGCATAATCCCTAGCAACTATAGGACAAAAACATGAACAATAGATATTAGTAGACAAAAATAAAAGAGAATTATATCTAAATAATTATGGAGATCAAAAAACCAAAAACCGAGTGAGAAATAGCCCGTTATAGGCCTAACTCAGTATGTCCCAAGTTGAGTCACCAAGCCATCACCACGTGCCCGCCTTAGAAACTTCGGACAATCTGAAGGGCATGGCATGCTAGACTTAAAAATAAATGATGGTTAATTATGGTCGAGCCTTTGAGCTATCCAATAATCAGGATTTGGACTAGGTGTAGTAAAATGAAGAAAAGAGGGACCATCGGAGGAATCATTTATCCAATTGAGCTTCAAATGGCCACAATGAAGCGGCCATAAACTAAGAGTCACCACTAATCATTTTAGGTTAGGCAAGATTAGATTTCTATTGAAAAGAATATTTTCAGTTACAAGACTTGGGACATCGATCATGATCTATGTGGTCTAAAGGTTTGATGGTTGGGCTCGAAAGTTGGTTACACACAAGGAAGTACAAAGCTACCTGTGAGGCCTGAAATCGATACCCACTAACTATATCTCAGTTTGGTCTTGGTTAAATCAATTCCATTTAGTCTTTATTTAGATATAATTCCCTTTAATACATGAAGTTTTATAAAAAATAGACCCAGTTTTTCTTCTTTTTTAAAAAAAAATTAGCTCATATATGCGCCTCAGAGATGTAAAGAACATAGGGAGTTTCTATGAATATAAAGTTTGGATTGAGTTTTAAAAATTTTTTATATTCTGCATTAGGCACTATAGAGATACCAACATGAAACGTCGCCTTGTAAATTTTATTGGCAAAGCAAATTTTAAGTATGGATGCATGATAATCACTACAAAAGGAAATGAGTTAGTAAGGCGGAAAAAGCAAAACATAATAATATCATAAGCAAGCAATCACAAACAAAAGAACATAAAAAAGAAGGGCGATCAAAATGTATCTCAAAATTACTTTCTATTATTGAAGAATAAATAAGATGACAATTTTAAAGACCGGTTTGGATTTAATGGTAATTTAAAAAATAAATATGATTTTTATCAAAGCAGTCTGAGGATTTAAAAGGGAGAAAATTTTGGATGTTTTTAAGGTAAAACAGGGTTGGAGTATCCTCTCGGAGAGATGGAGTTGGAGTATCCTCAAAGACAAAGTTGGGAAATATTTAGGAATAAAGACAAAATTTGTATATCCTTTTTAAAAAATAGGGTTAGAGTATCTCCAAAGTAGGAAAATATTTAGGAACAAGAAGAAAATTTAAATTTTTTAATAAAAAATAGGGTTAGAGTATCCCCTTTGAGTAATGGAGTTGGGGTACTCCAATAGCTAAGATTTTAGTATCAAATCCTATTTTTGTATTCTAATCTTAATTCAAGTCAAAAAAGGCTAATGTTGTGGGGGAACCAACTAGACGCATTTTGAGACATTCGAACAACTCGATAAAAAGAGATTCGAAAAGTAAGATAAAACCAGGAGACAACATCATGTCATCTCATTTCCCAAATTTATTTTGGATGCATCCAAAGGTTTTAGAAGGTAAATAAGGCACCATTAGAAAGGTAACTTCACAAAGTTTAATGTAAAAATATTGCAAAAATCCTACGAATTAACTTTCTAGGTGGAATTAATTTTTGAAGTTAGTCTATCTTGACACCGACAACATGTTTAAGGGAGAGGACACACTGAAATTTAAAAAATCATTCCAGGCTTATCCGGGATTGTTAGATCATGAATAATACCTTTTTGGAAAGGAAACTTTGCGAACGTTTTAAGATAAATATTTAAAAATTTTTTAAAAATCATTTGATAGGCTAAAGTGGCTCAAACAAAATATTGCACGCTAGTTCTTAAGGTTCTAGATAGCAAAAGTTTAAAAAATTATAACTCTCTTGTCCGGGATGATTCGAGGGTAAATAAGACACCGTTAGAAAGGTAATTTGATACCCTTTAAGGGAAAAATATTTAAAAAATTGAAACAAATATGTTATGGTTCAGAAATGATTTTTCAAATCTAAACTACAGTGTTGTTAAAGCAAAAATATGGGGATTATTTGATATTCTAGGTTTTCTTGAAGATAGGCTCGAGTCTAAGACGTCCCAACATTCGTGATAGAAAGTAACATGAACTTCACAAGTTTATTCCATAATCCCAGAATAGTTTAGGATGATGGAATAACCTGTTGACTGTGTGACTAAAGGGGACATAGGACTCAAGATCAAGGCTTCATACTAAAAAGATCTCTTTTTATTTTGAAAAATGAACTTATTCCACCATGACAGAACTGAAATGTTTATCTACCCCTAAGATTGGAAGACCAATTTTATGAAAGCATTAAGTCAATGGTATTCTTCATCTACTAGAGGTAGCATGCATCTTGATAGGAATAACATAAAAAAAATATAACGTGCACTAAGATGAATAAGGATTAAACATGCAAACACATAAGTGACATGTTAACATGGAAATGGGTGACCAAAAATCTGAGAAGATGACAAATAAGGTGTATGAACATATTTAAACAAAAGAATACAAGCTTAAGCTGTCAAGGCAGCATTTTTATGTAATAAAACTCCTTAAAACACAAGAAATGCATGAATATACATAAAACTTGTTAAGGTGGAATTTTAATCATGTGTTAAGCAAGTGAAAATAAAAGAAATATGACAAAAAATACAGAGATAAGGGGGCTATTTTGATGTCAAAATGAAAGGCAAGAAGTTTGGCCTACCATGCAATATCAAGGCAACAAGAAAGCATCAA